>JAEIHY010018631.1:0-31121 GCA_018904565.1 Drosophila tsacasi
AAACCGTTTTAAAGTTGTTCCTCTCTCGCACTGCTATTTCAATGAACACAGCTGTATATATATTGATCCAAACACTTAGCACAAAGGCCCAGATACAAGTGGCTTTATCGACACGACAACCATCGAATATTGTAAGGCGACGGAAGGCAATTGACGCCAAGGACAGGTATTCCAAAACCCAGTCGCAAGCGATCGAATCTAGATTATTGTCGATTTGTGTGGACTTCCTTCACGCGGCCCGAAAGAAAACCCTATTAAAGTGGTATAAAGCAGTTAATTCAATTAATAAACGAGTGTCAAATAATGTCACTGGCCCACCATGCGATAGCGCATGGCCATTTTGTCTTAAGAGTCCGAGTCGAGTTCCCCGTCATTGGGTAGACATTATCTGCCGTGTAGTAAGTTATATATGGCTGTTATTAGATTCAAATTAATTAGTAACAGACTGTTGTTATACAACGCAGTTGCCGAGTTTTAAATATTTAATTTTAGCCATAAAACAATACATTTATCTGTGCTTCCGCCGTGTGTTGATTGGATCAATTAGACAGAAATCGCCTATAGTCCAAATACAGGCGGCCTGGAGAGGTGTTAATGAGTGCAGTTGAGGGTTAACCAAAGCCGCCTGTAACTGGTTAAGGGTGGATGCCATCCACAAAAACAAACCGACTTTCTATGAACAAGTCTATTTCCACAGAAAATGTCTTGGCAAGGCACAAAAATAATAGGGAGTTCAAATAAATAAAGTCAATAAAATGAGTTGTAATCTACCCTTTTTAGTATTTGATATATATGGTAATGTATTTACCCGAAAATGTCGAAAGCAATTTAAAGATAATTCGCTTTTAATTGGCCTGTTTGATTGCAGGTACTGGGGAAATAATAAACGAGATGCAAAACACAAGACTAGACGCCAATTACAGTTTTATATTCGAAAATACTATAAACAAGTTAAGATGGTTTTCACAAACAAAAACTAATTTTAGAAAGATCCCCCGGGCAAGAATTAAAGTTTACAAGATAAAGACAGAGAAATTGTTAGATAAACAACTTGGGAATATGACTGCAAAAATAAACGACGCCTTTGACGATTTATCACAGGCAATATTCAGCATATACATACATATATACGAGATCAACGGATACGATCTTTTCGATACATATTTTATATTATTTGCCATTTGTGGTACATTTCAGTAAACAATCGATTTTCCGTATCCAATTTTTATGGGTCTTCGAATTCCGGAATGAATAAAGAGAAATTCAATTTATATCATTGGAAGCGGTAAACAAATTTCCTATGGCAGGAGAACCAAGCAATAAACTTTAATCAACGAGCCGACCGAAATTGGAAGACGTGTGAAAATCGTATCGTAAACGAATAAAAATCTGTTTCGCCGAAAAATATATACAGCGAATCGTTCGACCGATGGCTTATAAAGTAATATAAATATTTTTGATAATTAGCAAATCGTTAATCACTTGCGTGATATCAACAGAACACACGGCTGATCTAAAACCCTAATCAACCTATTATCCCACTCCTTGCAAAACCATTGTTTATTCCAACCTTATGCAACTTAGTCGGGTTAACTAATTGATTGCAGCGGTACATCTATCTATATAAGACTCATTGAGCCATAGTAATATCTCATTCCTGGTGGGCAACAAATAGCTTGGATAATAATGGTGAAAAAGTCGTAGAGGTGAGCCGAGTCATGTCGAGATTAACCCCAAAATTTTTAATTCATCAGCATAGACTCAGAATGAGGTGTCGTTTATTATTGGTTTTTGCTTTTCACATTGTTCCGGGAATTCAATTTAACAAATAAAAAAAAAACAATGAGGTATATTTCAACGTTAAATTGGTTTATAAAAACAATGAGAGAAGCTAAATAGTTCAGAATAAGCGAATCATATTCTACCATTTCTGAACTATATAATATAAAGTCTATCAATGCCTCATTAAAAATAACCTTTAGTTTACAGGAACATCAAAACAAAACCTATATTTTATCATTTAAATATAAATTATTGTAGTAGTATTGAAAAAAAAAAAATCTAATTTATTTCCAGTGATTTTTTTATTTTAAGGATTTGTTTTTCAACTTATTTTAGATAAATTTTTAAGACAATTTATGATGACAAGATATGAATAAATCGATTCAGCTCGTGATGCCAATCAAGAATATAAATATACAATATGTATACTTTATAGGACTGGATATGGCTTGATTTGCAAATATTTACAAATATGGTACATAGTGTTAAAAGTTCACAGAAACGGCGTGTTGACTTCTTTTAAAATTTTGATAACTTGACAAGAACAATTTACAGAAATTAAAATAAATATTGAAGTCTCCAAGACTTCCTCGTGGGATGAGTTATGATACCACGGTATTTCCAATAAGGATCAGGCCGAATTCAATACAAACAAATACCGCTTAATTTTGGATTTGGTTTACCTTTCTCTAACGCCTCATCTATGTAACAAAAGAAAGATAGCTGTTGGCTTTCACAATATAAAAATAAAATATATGAATATCCCCATAAAACCGATAAGAACGAGTTGCGCCCTAGAACGATCCGACTTAAGAGAGTGGCATCTGTGGAGATGTGTGGAGCTGGGAAGAGATGGTCGTCGTCTTCCAGTTAACTCTCCCGATCTCTGGTCGTTGGGTTTCTCTGGTTTCCTGGGGGAAGGTTCGGGGCACGGCACCTCCAAGTGGCTTCATGAAAATAACTCTTTTCGCTGCGTTCCGCTCTTTATTAAAACTGCCTCGGGCGACTCTGACGCAGAGCTGAATGCGGCCCGACGAGTCAACCATCCAACCATCCAGCCGGCCAATCAAACCAGATAAAACCGAATTTAATTCGATTAAGGGGGTTTTATTCGCGTGCTCTGCAGGCTTGTTGTTACTGTTGCCGTCTTGGCTTGACTTGCCCCGAGTCGAGTTGACTTGGCTGATAGTAAAGATGTCATGAGTGTGTCTAAGTTTTAGTGTGCGAACGATTGTGAATGAGCGCGGAGAGTCGGAGAATTGTTATGAATTGGGTAAACAGAGCGAACAAGTTAATAACCGCAATCGCGAATCGCCGAAAAGCAATCTTACACACAAAGAACGTGTCAAGGTGCTAAATACCCATACTAAACAGCCACAAAAATGGTGTTGTAGCAAGTGACAATAAAGTGTAGGCCGAACGAAGGATTCCTCTTGCGAACAAATACCAGTAACATATCTAAGAGTGTTTATATTCAGTGGTGACCCAAATAAGTAGTCCATGTTTTATTTATAAGGCCACTGAATAAATAAACTCAAGCTAGTCTATGTTGCAAAGATGATTAAATTAATATAAATACACACAACATTAATTTAATTTAAATAAACAAACAAGCATAGATAGCACTGTGAGAGACCGTAAAATAATCTCGTATGTAATTCAAGTAGATTTACCAACAACAAGTGTCAAAATAAACAAACTTGGTGTGTTGATTACAAATACTTTATGGAATTTTAAGATCATCTCTCTGCTCTGCCACTTGGGAACTGCCTCCTGTGATACGCTACGCTGATTATAGGGTTTTAATGAGCATATGAGATTGCTAATCTCGGTTGGGTTGGTGGAAGCAACAAGCCTCTCGGCCAGTATATAGGGCAACATCGCTACTGTTGACACTGATCAAGAATATACTACCCAAACCAGTTAGCAGGAATTTTAAAATTGTAAACAACTGACATTAAGAAAGTGAAGAAACGTTGATATTAATATGAAATTAAAACAAAATAAGAACAATAGGAGAAATAATTTAAAATAAAAAGTTTTCTTTAATATCTCAAAAATATTTATTTGTATGCAAACACATTATTTTTGTAGTCATTTACCCAAGTTTATAATTAAAATTGTTTAAAATTTGGCAATAAAAACGAAAAATAAGTAATTTAAACGCTTTTACAAACATGAAAGCTTTTAAAATCCTAAATCAGGCTTAAATTTGATTTGGTATGCATATTATTAGTTGAATATTTAAAGAAAATTCCTTAATTACTAATTTACACAGGTTTAATATTAAGTTTTATAAAACTAAAATAAAATTACAAAAATAATGATTATTAAATGCCGTTTAATAGATTTATAATAACAAACGATTTTAAGGTACAAATCCATAATATTTTCAATATTTTTCAATACACGTTTATGAGTTTCTTACTTTTTAATTTCAATTTTCAAAATTTGACATGTTATTACTTTCCTAAATTGTTAAAACCATTAACTACGACAGACTTAAGATTTATTTGGTAATAATTCAGCAATTTGAATTTAGTAATGCATGCGCAATGAGCATCGCGCACCGAACTCTCTGCTACGTATACGTAATGCGAACGTAAACGTTCTAATATTACGTATACGCTCAAGAAGAGCGCTTCCAAGAGCGGGTATCCCGTAGTCTGGACCTCCTGCGCTGCTCGCTGGCGCTCCATACAGAGCATATACTCCGGCGGCGTGTTGAGTTCGGCCACAAACACTTGTTGAGAACTCACCACGCCGCCGCGGCAATGCGTGACTGTGTGCGTGAGTTGGTACCGTACCAAAGCCAACCACGCTGCCAAATCCAAAGCCACGAAGCGGAAGCAGAGCGGCCGAGCAGAGGAGCAGCTGACTGGGCTGGCGCAAAAAGCCATAATAATCAAGCGGTAAACACTTGACAACGCTCAAACACCGTGCGACAGTCGGCGCGTTAAGTTGTAATTGCCGCCACGAATATTTCAGCCGAGAGTTCCAGGCAGTATCAGTGTATATTTCGCGCTCACCACCAAATAACATATATAGAATCCCATCGGTCTCGCGGTCTCGAAATACTCGTACTCGGACACTCGTCGCAGCCGGACGTCGCGTCCTTCCTATTCCGATTCGACTTCGATTCCGAATCCCGTTCGCAATTTGTGTGATATCATCCCATCCCATCCACTCCCTGTCGGGTGTGTAAAATGCAAATGTGCTCAGTTCCCTAACTTTCCTGAAAGGTGCTCCAGCAATCGATAAGAAACAGTGTACCGCAGTGTCCAGTTGATAGCCAAGCAAAGGGAGTCCTCCCAGCAACACTATGGCCGATCGCTTTCAGATCTCAAAGGTGAACGGCACCACAAATGCCGCCTACGATGGGGAGGCTGGATCAGGTGCCGCAGGCGCCGATCAGCCGGATGCCACGCATCCTCCGTCCAGTAACGAGAACCACCTGCAACCCAAGGCTCCGGGAGAGACCGGCGAGAACCGGCGGAGCTCGCGCCTGTCCTTCCGCGGATTCGGGCATTTCCTACGCAAATCGGACGCGGAACGCAAATTCAGTCTCGCCCAGCTAACAAAGTGAGTTAAATTACAATTTTATGCATTCCAAAGGGTTAGCCACTTCTTCTGAACCGTGTCGGGTTAAAAAACAATATTTTTTTATTAATTTCATTTTTTTATAACAATATCAGTTAATTTAGAACAAAAATAACAATGCTTTTTCAGTTTGATATTACTAAGTGGTGGATTTTATAATTTATGTGCCTTTGTTTGGTCTTGAAATACAAGATTTATATTTATATTTTTTATATTTTGGTTTTCGGATAATTTTTTAATTTAAAATAATACAAACAGAATTTATATTAATTAAAAACAATTTGAATAAATATTGATGCATTTATTCCATGTGAGATGCTCTCGTTGAAATTTTGGCAAAATAATTTTCTTTTGGCTGAATATACAATATAAATGCTTTTTGCCATTTTTAGAATTTTTTGATAATTGCTTTGATTAGTGCGATTTATTCGGTTAGATAACAGTTTTTCGCGATTCAGCTGAGTCGCTGTAGGTGCTTGAGATATATTATATTCATTCATTATGGCACATGTGGGTTCTGAGCTTGCGTCTAAAACAATTTAGAAATAATACAACAATTAATTAGAGTTCCCAAAGCAAATTGATCATTAACTTTACATTCCTTAATGAGTTTCGATTGAGTTGCCGACATGTGCTTAAACTCAGGCAGCTTCTGTTTGCTTTGCAACCAATGAAAAGGTGAAAAGAAAAAATAAAATGATCTGTACAACTAAACAAATAAAAAGCGAAAATATAAAGGCTGAATATGTCTGGAGAAAAGTGAAATATTCCGTTTATATAACCGAAATGAAGGCTGCTTAATGCCAATTTATTGTAATCACGTTTAGCACATAAACACAAAAAAATGACAGCGGATTGAAAGGCTTATCTGAAGGCGAAATCATTCAAAAATTGGAGTAATGTGTCACTGCCAGTGTCAATTGTTACACGACCCTCTCACCAGAGCCGAATGTGAATGAAAAGTGTATAATTTATAACACATCCAGTCAGAGTAAACTATAATTGGGGGAAATCACTTTTGGATTTGCACTTCCTATAGATAATTGTTTAATAGAACAGCTAAAAAGGCATGCTTTGTACACTCATTAATATTCATATACTGCTTAAATACTCAATAAAGTGCCCTTTTAATTATTACAAACAACAAATACGGCAATAAATTTGATTTAAAAGGCGAACTTAAAATATAATTATATTTGGCAATAACTGCCTCACTTCACTGTAAAAAGTTATACGGATTATTATTATAGCTTGTATTTCCCGTTAAAAATTTGCCAGATTTAAGTCCAAAAAAGCACTTTGTAGAAATGAAATATTAAATTTATGGCAAATAAATAACAAACCGAGTAAGGAAATTTTCGATTGTGCTCATACGAAAAAGAAGTTTCCTTACAAAAGTCTAATATGTCAAAAGATCATTAATAAACTAAATTGATTACGGATTACCATTTTTTACACTTTTGAAGAAACAAATTTTGACACATGACTCTTCATTAAGAGGTGACCACGGCGACCTAGACTCGCTTAAATACTTTTCGAATTAATTATTACAATTGTTCCACTTTCGGGATAGCATAAGCACACATTCTCAAATTAAATTCAATTAAAAGCTGCCAAAGATATGCCAGAAAAACAAAATTTGCGAACGCTCGAACGCTTTGTTGGTGGAAATTCGGACAGCGGATGATTTGTTTTCCCGGGAACTTTGCACACGGCAAGCGAGTTACATCAGCTCGCCAAAACAATAATAAAAGCACTGTGGAAAACCAGAAACCGGTTCCCATTTTTGGTCCAAGGATTCGCAATCGATCGGAAAATGCGATCTACTCGCACTTCGCGAATTCCGTCACTTCGCGCGGAGGATGAGCGTGTAAACAAATAAATTTACGGCTTGTCATTAGGGTTATGCGACCGCCAATGAATTCAATTGATCGATGCGTTGAGTGGAACTCTGCGGAGCTCCAATTGTACAACTAACTCAGACCAGCTGATTCCCAACGAAACCGGCAACGGACGAGCAATCAATGCCCATCGACTGGCCTGGAGTCCGTATATGTATGATGCTCCCATGTTTATACATACTCGTACACTGTACATAAACACACAACATATCCGCAGTACATGATCGGGGGAGGAGGAGTGGCGGGATGGCTGTCTGGCAAATAAATGGGAAATGGAAAATTGAAAATGGAATTAAAACAAAAGCCACAAGATCCCGTGTTCTCTTTGCTATGTGTGCTTGCAATTTATTTAGTAGCACAATGAAAAACGCCCTCGAGAGCTTTGCCTATTATTAATAAACAATCAAAATTATGGTGGAGCTGAGCGGCGATCCAAGAGGGATCTCCAGTGCATGGATCTTCAGCTAATGATATAAAAAAGAAAGGATTCTGCATTCCAATTAAAGCTGATTAATGAATGAGAGTTTTTATTGAAATAAAGCCAACAAAAAAGAGAAAGAAATTGTATACCGTCGTCAAGGGAAACGCAATAAAAGTGAATCTTGATTACATCCGAACTTTCCAAAGTGGACAAAGTTTTGCATTCAGAATGCGGTCATGAGGTCAGCAAAAATGATCACCATGAGATATTTACAACAAGTTGAAATAAAGCCCTTTAAAATTCTGCAGAGTTGTGCCTTGCTGCCTTTCGTAATTGCTAATAAGTTAATATTTTAAGTTGAAATATGAAAGAATATTTCCATATGTTTGCAAAGTTGTTTTATTAATTTTTGTGAAAATTGTATGTAATGCTGATGAGCTTTTGAAATTTGAAATGTACAAATATTTACATGTGTATATAGAATAAGCCATACATTATGTGGGATTTAATCATTTATAAAGCTTGGTTCAAATAATTCAAAATTTAGTTTAGAATTGATTCAAGAATAACTTTTTTGTTTTGTGTGTTAGGGTAGTCTTGGATAAATAAATTATATAATTACATACATCTGAAGATGGTTCGTTTATACAGATTTAGGAGGAAATTATCAAAAATAAAAATCAATAATCATTCTGAATAATTTGCCAGTGATTTTTAATCGGAAATTTGTAAAATTCTCATTATATTTTACGGAAATATCTCCACGACCCATAGATTAACTACGTGAACAAGTAAACGTTTATACAGGGGTTTTCCTAAGAAAGTTATGAGATTGATAAGGATTATGATTTGTTTTTTAAGTTGATTTCATAATTTATTAGGTAAAACCTTTTCATTAATTGCATTCGTTCATTCAATAAGAATACTTTTTTAAATTTGTATTTCAAGATAAAGATAATATAAAATTAAAAGAATACGTTTTACTTAAAATTTTTAAATCGGTTCGATCACATTCTGAGGTCACCCTGTACGAATGAGTATGTACGCCATGTAGAGTGCATTTCTCCAGACTCATCCTTTTCAGATCCCCGGTATGGTTGTCTTTCATCCATCTACCTGCCCCCCTTTTGATCCCTTGGATGCGGCGCCATTGTCCGCTCGTGGCGCCATGCTGTGTTCTCCGATTATTGCCTTCCTCATTCCGGTTTTTAGCCTTTTTAAGATTTTAAATTATATTTTGGCAATGCTTTGGCCGCGGCTGCCACTGTTTCAGTTTCTGTTTCTGCCGTTTGTATTTCTTTTGTTTCTGTTTTCATTGGCGATCAGTAAATATACATCATGGGCATTTCGTAGCAACCAAATAAGAAGCACTCCCTCCGTACCTCCCTCTGGCCAGGAAGAATTTTCCGATAAAACTCGATTTTTCTCGATTTCGGCATGGAACCCCTGACCTTCTGCCCGTCGCCTACCTTTACCACTCGGCTGGCTGGTTGGCTGGTTGGGCGATTTTATTGTCTTATTATTTATGTGTATACACAAATAACTTGGGTTCCCAGTGCGTGGATTGCCGAGTGCTCCTAGTGCCACAGAGTGGCTATTTCAGCTCGGCACGCTGCAGGCAACGGTCATGCTGCCCGAGGCGGTGATGGTTCTGCTTCCGTTTCATCAGTATGGAAATTTCCAACCCATCCCGGTTCACCGGCTTTTCCAGCTAACGGCTACCCACTAATGGACTATTTTTCGCTTGCTCTCTGATTGCAGGGAGACTCTGCCGCGCCTGGACAACTACCGCATTTCCATGCGCAATCTGAAGCGTCCTTCCATCGGAGAGCTGCAGGGAGAGGCGGCCGATCAGGTGAGTGCGTATAGCTAGTGACGCAAGCGAGGGGAATTACCATAACAGTTTGCATAATGCATGAAAACGGGGTAAATGTAGGCTGATCCAAATTAATTCTGGGCGAGATGTCATCTTTGTAAAGAGGAGCTAGTAAAAATATAGTGCACACTATTGAACTGTTGCTTACATAAAGCAATATGGAATTATGTAAACTGTTTCGTTATTATCATCAATTAACTATGTGATGTTTTGTCAACCTGTGAAGCAAGGTATAGCATGAATAGTGAAGTGAAAAATTATTAAATTAAATGCAGTTACTACACCGAGTAATGCTTGAAGCCACAGCTGAATAGTAATCAGTTATAGCCTAGATTATTTCGATAATCTTCACTGGTTATACATGTTCCAAACATTAATCGGTTGGCAACCTCATGGCCAATCTGCACTTCAGCCAACCTTGCCCAACAATCGGCCCAGAAATGCCATGCACTTCAAAAAGTCAAGGGAAATAGCCTTCAAATAACTTTCTATCAACCTGCTGCTGCTGGGATTATTGATAGGCCCAAGTGCCACTAAATGATGAGTATTTTCTATGGATCTGTTCAGTGTTCGCCGTGGCATAATCCTTGCAGCGCACTTCAGTCGCTCTACGATCGGTTCTGAAAACATTTCAAGTACTCGGCAAATAAACAAAGCACAGCAAAAAAAAACACATACCTAGGAAAACATAAAGTGAAACAGAACCAAAACAAAAAATTATGGATCCAGCTAGAAATGGATATACTTACTTTCCGGTTGTGCTCGCACTTTGGTCAGCCTTACAGAAATACATATCTGCAGAGTACACAAGCGGGGCATACTTATGTATATCTATATCTGTATTTCATTAAATACGTTTGCCTGATTTATTTACTTGAACAATTTTCACATTTCCGACGTGCAAATTGTGAGTTTTCCATGACGTCTTCCCGGCATCCCACCGATTGATGTGCGCGGAGCGGTCAGATTGGGGCGTCTCTGTCAACATGACGTTGTGGCCACTCAAGATAAGCCGTCAGTACAGCACCTCTGTCAAGGCCGTCGCCGCCGCTGCCCACTTTCTCGAATCAGCTAGCCACCGTCCCCCGTCCCAGAGGCGCTTATCGTTGGGAGGAAATAAGTAGTGCCATAGTGGAGCGGACCATAAGCCCTCCCAGCGTTACAGTTTTTATGGTTATCGCTGAAGTAATAAATTTGATGCGTCTATAGCGAAACTCACTTCTGGGGGTCCCTTGGACCGGAGGTTTTCCCGGTGACTCGCCTTCTCCGTATTGTTTAATTAATTCACTTTGTCCGGCTTCTGAGCGCCACCACGGCGTATGATAGATATCGTAAAAATTGCATTACAAGCCAGCGACGGCTCATTAGGGGAATTCCAACTCCTAAATAATAGAAAACAACACTTGGGTCAGCTTCAAGGGATAAGCTAGATATCCTGAAGAGGGAAAGCAACGTTGATAATCGAAAACAAACATTAACTCAAGAAATTCGCCGGAAATGTAATCAAAAAATATTTATTTAGTGGCTATTTATTACGGAATCTATTTATATTACAAGAAACTCGTATAAGCTAGTTTAAGGTAGATGGTTTTTAAACCAAACTTCTTAAGTTTAAGTCACATCAACAAGAAAGTCATCTGGTGTAGAAACTGGTTTCATATATAAATGTATTATTTATAATCATTGTTAAGGTTTCGTTGTAACCGAAAATGTGGTGCCTGACAGAATATTCTTTTTTTGTAGGGGAAATCCCAAATAAGTTTGACTCCAAACGAACGAATACATACAACGTTTAAATAAATATTGGGTTTAAAGAACCACAAAACAAGTTCCAAATGACTAATCCTCTTCGCCATTAAACATATTGAAACGGGAATTCCCAGTTATTGTTATCAAGTTTCAAGATTTCTTCCCTACCGATCGGGAAAACTATCTGAAACTCTTAAAGCAAAGCTCTCTTAAGTTCCAAATCGTATACAAGTCTTGTTCTGGTGGATACAGGGGTTTGAAGAAAACAAGTTTTCCATTTACTTTTGCACATCCCCTCTCCCTGGGGATACTCGCAATCAACACGAGCGAACTTCATTCGATTTGCACTCTGTCGCCGGCGTCCTAAGTGGATTTTTCCGCATTCATCCATAACCCGTAATGCGCAAGACGCTATCGATGACAGCGCCGAAGCCAAATTAATTGTCAACAAGATGCAGCCATGCATCTGCCATGGGCCACACCACACGGACATTGTTTCAAGGAGCGGCGGGGCGTGGCGGAGCTAAGCCTTCGCCTTCGACGCAGGGTAAACAGCTCGTCATGGCGACTGTAGTCAACACCATATGTGTGTGCGTCGAGGATAATGCAGGACAAGTATGTCATGTCATTAAAATTGACAGCACCAGCAACAGCCTGCAGATGGCACTGGAGCCGGAGCCGTTGCCATTGACGTTGGCTGATTCGTTGCTTATCATGAGGCGGGTTCAGGGGATCCTAGGAGTGCTTAAAGCCGATCGTACCCACTCCACTCCAGCGCCTCGAGAGCACATGTGTCCATGTGTTGAAGCTGTCAGGGCTGCTGACAGGACGTCATTTTGATAAACGCCCGGGCTGAGCAAATGATTATTCCTCACTTTCAATCAATTAAAGCGACAGCAAACACACTTGAGATGTATCGGACAGCAGACATCTCCGAAAAACCATTACCAGTTCCTGGCAGTTTTCAAAAAGCCCTGCAATCGAGCCTCTCAACAATAGTAATTTGTCAAAGCGAATGGCAATATCGGGGAATATATTATCAACATCTCGCACGGTTCAACGCGGCGTATGAGGGTTCCGCCGGCGCGGCGTTCTGTTTACCTCATCAGCGGGGGCAGCCTGTGGCGTGTTTGCCATTTGAGATTCCTTTCGCATTGCACTTGTAATTACAATTCGAATTTACAATTCATAGCCGGCCAAAGAGCTGCCCGCTATTTTTATACCATTTTATTGATTTCCTAATGCGAAAGTCTTGCTGGAAAATCTTTGTTTACCGCACTGCCACTGCCCCGAACAAGCCATTAAATTATTGGCGCATATAACAATATGTTTACCCCCATTTGTGTTGCATTTCTAATACTTACCCGCCATTAGGGGGTTGCACGAGGGGCAAACTTATGGGAAATCACACTCTTTATTGATGAAAATGCAATTTTCGCGTATTTATTGAAGAGCCCGTTGGCCCTAACTTTAACGAGCTTTTGCGCATTTGCTTTAATACATACCCAGTTGGGTCTGCTCTCTCTGTGGATACTGTTAAATTTTATGTGACTTTAAGCTGACTGTTAGGAACGTAGACTTTGGCTCCCAACCTGTCCACTTAATTAGCCACAAACTAAATTCTCGTGTAGATAATAATAATTTCATGCAAAGGCAGAATATGAATTAATTTTCGGCTATTTATGGAATCTGTGAGTCCCTTGGTCGCCTTTGTTGATTAACTGAGCTCAAATCACTGCCACAAGCTATCCAAGAGAATGGTCTATCCTTCAGTGTGTCTCCCTCACTGCTCCTGCCCTTGTGTCATAAAGCACAAATACCAATTTCAATTCCAATTTCGTGTGCGAAAATTTTCCACGCTTCGGACTGCAAAAACAGCAATGACAACGAGGAAAACAACCACAGAGCCAAATGCGTATTTTGCTAAATGAAATGGACAAAGGGAGGAAGCGCTAGAGGGTTACTTTAGTAAGACCACAAATAGACTCCACTCCCAGCCCAGGAAAGCCCTCGGGGCACGGAGAAAAATAGACTTAGATATATGACTTTTCAAAGAGATCACTTTCCTTATACTTCAATATTAATTTTACTCAACAAGAAATTGTGAAATAAAGTCATTTAAAATTACAAGTTCAAGTAAACATTTAGCTCTTAACTTATAATTAACTTTAACTTATAATTAATTTAAAAAATATAGATATGGATTTTTTCTCTGTTTATAAATATGTTTATGTTTGTGTCTGTCTGAGTTGGCGTCCGCTCGAAGCCGCCAAAAATGTGTAAACAATCAACATTAACCACCCACCGAGAAAGACTAACTAACCGGCATTGCGTATACGCAGCGTGTGCGATGCCAGCGTTCGGGGGTGTGTTGCTTCTCTGTCTGTGGCCACTGTCAATCGATGTCGTCCTGCCCAACCCTGTCACTGGCCCATGCCACGTGTGGCAATGCCAATTGGACGCTTTTTAAAAAACATGCAATTATGTGGGCAAACAATAAAATAAATGAGACGCACACCGGCGCATCGCCGGTGGGGCAAATAGCAAAACAATCGTCAAGGCAAGGCCAAGGGAGAAATGTCTTGTGTAAATCTATTAAGTTATCACAATCACAAGATATATTGTTCTGCCCAGCTCCGATCTGTGCCAATAGTTGTCGCCTGGTGGAATTTTTTTGGGTGCCCTAATTGCTTGCTCCGTAAGTTACAGCCGACTGTGATAAGTAAATTCTGTTTCAAGTGGAAATATATTAGGTATATATTTGTGTGTGTTTTCAATAGCGGAAGCATTCGTTGGGGTTCATAATAAAAAACAAACCAAATTGAATAAAAATTGTTTTGTTTTTTTGCCAAATTTAAATAAGCATTCGATATTTTTGTTTGTTTTCCTTACGTGATTTTCATTGGATCGGTCTTGAGTCATTACTGGTATTTATAAGCACTGAAAATGTGGTAGCACATGGAAAATAGTATTCTGCTCATTTTCCTCATAATAATATAAACTCGATATGCGGGAATATTATAGATTTAGTAACTAAAAAGTGTTCGGCAGCCGTCTAGAAGTAACATAAAAAGACTCTAAATTTTAAATTCTTCCGGTACCACTTGCTATGTCTTTACCCAAGAAATCGACGACCAATAAAACACTTTTTTTTCACATTTTAACAACTCTGCTAACAACGCCTTTGTCAGGTTCAAACACACATTACTGTCACTTCCCCGGTTAACTTGAGGTGACTTTTATTTATAAATTTTGTGAACTTAGCCCCAAAACAAAGACAAAACTGTTAGGTTTATGCCAAATAGTTAACTTTATGGCAGCTCCTTTCGGTTTCAGCTTTTATTTGAAAATTTTTATATTTACCGTTTTAGTGCGGCTATAAAAATCAACTTTAATTAGAATGAAAAGCAATATGAAGCTTCTCATAATCTGGTTGTTGCTCCGCTCTGCTCTGCCCAGGGTGGGTGTTGTTTTCGCTTTTTCCCTGGCATCGGGGGGTAGTTAATTGAATACGAGTACTAAATTGCACACTCGGCGTATGAGTAATGCCGAAAAAAACTCCCTTGGAACAGCTGTCCGCTGGAGTCGTACGAAGTTTACAGAAAATATTAATGCCAATTTAAGCAAGTATTTAACATACTTCCGATTGAATGGCACTCATCCCATTATCACACATATCTATAACAAGCGTTTAATAACCGCCGATTACCCCAATTAGCAGCACATGGTCCCATGATAACCTCCATTTGTGTGCTTAAGCTGTTAGCAGGGAACTCTGATAAAACATCATACTTATCAATGCACTATGGATGTTGGTTAAATGCCAATTTTGTAATACGTTATAAAAATACTTCAATTGGGTAATGTTTAGAAATGTGTAGGAAGTGCTAACTATTAAGGAAAATATGTGACAAGAGTAGGTTAAGGTTTAATATTACCATATATCATCACCTTACAATTACATTTAAATATAAATAAATCAGAATTTATTTTGCTAACATTCCCTTTTAATTTTTCAGAGCATTACCATACCCGATCCCGAACCGGAACCAACTGGCGGACACATCAAGCTTGGCTGGATTGTGGGCGTCCTGATACCATGTCTCCTCAACATCTGGGGCGTCATGCTCTTCCTGCGCCTCAGCTGGGTGGTGGCCGAGTCCGGCATCTTGCAGACGCTGATTATTATTACGATCTCGGCGGTGGTCTGCGTCATCACGACGCTCTCGCTGTCAGCCATTAGCACCAACGGCGAGGTCAAGGGTGGTGGCGTCTACTTCATCATATCCCGTTCGCTGGGGCCAGAGTTCGGGGCGTCGGTGGGCGTGGTGTTTGCCTTCGCCAACGCCGTCTCGGCCTCAATGAACACCATCGGTTTCTGCGAATCGCTAAATGTTTTGCTAAGTGAGTATCAATTTTGGAAATGTTCCAGAGTTAATGAAATTGAATAGATAAATAATATAGGAAATATATTCATTGCCAATAATCAATAAATAAAACAGGAAAACACAGCTAAAATGTAAATTAAATTGAATTATGAATTGTTTGCTTCCAGGAGTTTGCCTTTAATAATTTATTGTTTATAAATGGATATTTTTTAATTATTATAAATATTTTAAAAAATACTAAATATATTATTAACCAATATTTTTTACAGAAAACAACGGCTTGAAAATCGTTGACAATGGCATTAACGACATCCGAATTGTCGGTTCGGTCACCGTTTTGGTGCTTATCCTGATCTGCTGCGTGGGCATGGAGTGGGAGACTAAGGCCCAGAACTTCCTCATCGTCACCATTGTCCTGGCCATATTTAACTTCATAATCGGAGCTGCCATTGGACCAAACGGCAACGAGACGCTCATATCCAAGGGTTTCGTAGGCTTCTCCTGTAAGTAGTTCAGTCTCCGCCAAGAGAGCTCCTCTATAGCTAAAAGCTTATTTCAGGGGATACATTCAAGGAGAACTTCGGATCGGACTATCGGTACGCGGAGGGCGTTAACCACGACTTCTTCAGCGTGTTCGCCATCTTCTTCCCCAGCGTGACGGGCATCCAGGCGGGCGCCAACATCTGTGGGGACCTCAAGGATGCCGGAGCAGCCATTCCCAAGGGCACATTCTGGTCGCTACTAATTTCGATGACCTCGTACGCCCTCTTCGTGCTCTTCGCCGGCGGCGCTGCTGTGAGGGATGCCTCTGGCATTCCAAGTGACCTGGTAAACGGCACTATCATCCCCTCGGAACTGCCCTGCATGACCACCGGTAACTGCACCTGGGGTCTCTTCAACTCCTACGAGATGATGCAGGAGATGTCACTTTGGGGTCCCCTGATCTATGCCGGCTGCTTTGCGGCCACGCTGAGCACGGCCCTGACCAATCTCCTGTCCGTTCCCCGACTGGTCCAGGCTTTGGGTATCGACCAGATCTACCCGGGCCTGATCTTCTTCTCCAAGCCGTACGGCAAGCACGGCGAGCCTTACCGCGGCTACGTGCTTACCTTCTTCATCTCCACGGGCTTCCTGCTGATCGGAGAGCTCAACCTGATTGCTCCTCTGATCTCCACCTTCTACCTGGCCTCGTATGCCCTCATCAACTTCTGCACATTCCACGCGGCCTTCGTGAAGCCACTGGGATGGCGACCCACCTTCAAGTACTACAACGCCTGGATTAGTCTCTTCGGTTTCGCCATGTGCGTGGCCATTATGTTCCTGATCAACTACGTGGCTGCTATAATAACCTTTGGCATCATCTTCGCCCTATACCTGGTGGTTATGTACCGCAAGCCGGAGGCTAACTGGGGATCCACCACGCAGGCTCAGCAGTACAAGGCTGCTCTGATGGCGGTCACTCGGCTGCAGAATGTCTCGGATCATGTGAAGAATTACCACCCCCAGGTGCTGGTGCTATCCGGAGATCCCAAGACTAGGCCACCACTTGTCGACTTTGGTTATTTGCTGACCAAGAATAACTCGCTGATGTTTGTGGCTAACATTATACCGGTAAGTTTAGAAAGTTTTGATTATAGAAAACCAGAACCCCGGCTGGGAGTTGGGAGTTCTTAGGTTGAAGTATAAGAAACTATGCAGGTATTAAAGACCACTTTATTTCGCTTTTACAGGTACGCGTCGGCTATAAAAACCGCCAGCACCTGGTGAAGGATGGCCAGAAGTATCTGGATGCACGCAAGATCAAGGCCTTTTACAATGTGATCGACGGCTTCAGCCTGGAGGATGGAATCAATGCCCTGACCAAGTCCACTGGCTTCGGCAAGATGTCTCCGAACATTGTGCTGGTGGGTTACAAGCCGGACTGGAATCGCTGCCGCAAGGAGGAGGTTGAGAGCTACTTTTCCATTTTGTAGTAAGTAAAACTTGAGTAAAACCACATCCTGAGCGAATACAAACTTGAACTTCCTGCAGCAACGCCTTCTCGCAGCGCATGGGCGTAGCCCTGCTTCGCCTTCCAAATGGATTAGACTTCTCGGAACTGAGTTCCGAGGTCACCTTGCCGGCCAACGGAATGGGTCACATGCACACGGCCAATGCCCAGGGCTTCACCAATGAACTGATGCCGGCAGCCAATGCGGCCTCAGAGCTGCTCCACATCGACTCCAACCTAAATCTGGCCGGAATGGACAGCCCCAACTCGTCGTTCACGATGCCCCAGCCGGCGCCAATGCCCAATATGCAACGCAGCTCCCGCAGCTACAAGGTGAACAGCACAGATGAGCCAGCCGTGACATATCACACGAAGGGAGGATCGGACATTCCGCAGAACCTCCTCGAAGCCATGACCATCTTTACGAGGAAGCAGACCAAGGGCACCATTGATGTGTTTTGGCTGTACGATGACGGAGGTGAGTGTTCATGTTTGTCTCTCCCCGGGCGACCCTTCTAATCTCCTGACTTGAACACAGGTCTCACCATTCTCCTGCCCTACATCATCTCCATGCGTTCCCACTGGCAGTACTGCAAGCTGAGGGTATTCGCCATGTGCCACGGCAAGGACGAGGAACAGGAGGAGAAGAGGTAAATAAAGATGCCTTTTGAGTACTTAAGCTATTAACTATAACATTTTGTATGTCGCACAGCATGGCCAGTCTGCTGACAAAGTTCCGCATTAAGTACTCGGAGCTCATTATGCTAAAGGGCGTCTCCGAGCAGCCGCGGGCAGACACGTTGCTGAAGCACAAGCGCTTGATCGAACCCTTCCGTCGCGGAGCTCGCAACGAGTTCGGCATCACGGACGATGAGCTGCATAGCATGGCCGAGAAGACGAACCGGCAGCTGCGCATCCACGAGCTGGTGGTCAAGCACTCATCCAATGCGTCTCTGGTAGTCATGTCCCTGCCCATGCCCCGGAAGGTGAGTTATGCCATGATTTTCCATTTGAAGCCTCAATAACTTTTCGTTAAATCCTCTTAATTCAGGAGGCCATCTCGGCGCCGCTGTATATGTCCTGGCTGGAGATGCTCACATCGGATATGAAGTGTCCGGTGGCTCTGGCCCGCGGTAACCAGACGCCCGTGCTGACGCTCTACTCCTAGGTTAGACCCTCGCTTCCAGTACGAGTACAATTTAGTATTATTAGTGTTTAGGTGTTCCGCATAGTTCCCCCGTAGAATCGAGCTCATGCCTGGAGTTGGAGTCGCACTTGCGACTCTCAACCCACTTGAAATCGAATTCCAGAGCCCAGACTCTAGTTCCAAGAGCCTCCGCTATTCACGTACGCTTTCACATGAACGAACTCCTAAACCCCTGACGATAGAAACTAGCGAAGTTTGTGTGAAATATATCTCACATGCGTGGGATATGTTTCGCATGCAATAGCATTAAGTTAATTATGATCTACTCTGAATAAATATAAACGATTTAATTACATTTGCTCTCGCTGTTTAATTTAAACAAGGCTTTTTATTCATCGAGCGATGTGCAAGCTAGTGTAGTGTGGTGTCTGCGGCTGACTAAGCGGGCCTAAAAGTTTTTACAATACATTTGGAACGCACATAAACGTGGCTATTGGATATTAGAGATGCTGGACACTAGTAGTAAGCGCGACGAGGATTGTTCTGTTGGGGTAAACATTCATAATGAGTCCTACGCCTTGGGTATATAGATCAATTTCCTTACCAGGGGATTGGGACGAAAGCGATAGGCCAACATCATACGCTTCCTGTAGGCATCGTATTCGTTGTCACAGTCCTCCGGCTGGGCAGCGCTGCTAACTCCCAGACCCTGGTTTCCGTCGCGTTGTGGGGCCCTGTCAAGTGCACAAACTACAGAATGAAATTGCCCCATTCCGTAACCAATAACTTACTTGTTGACAGGATCGACTATACCGGCTCCGTCCTGACCCAGACCCTGACCCTCCTTCCAGCCTAGCTTTTGCAGCATTTGAAACCCGATGTTGTCCTCCTTCAGTTTGTACTCCTTGTAGTCGCTCAGGTCGGGCTGTCGATTATTCTTCTTCGCTTCGTACTGCTCCATGAACTTCTTCAGCTCCTCGGGCGGCAAGAAGTCGCCGATGTGATGCTTGCCTTCACTTTGCTTGGTCAGAGCGTTGGCCCACAACGAGGTGGCCTCCATTTCGGCTGTGCGTAGCTTGTGCTCCCACGTTCCGCCCTCAATGTCCTCGTCCGAGTCGTACTCGTATTTAAATTTGCCTCCGCGTGCCAAACGATCGATCTCCTGGCGCTTACGCATCATGTCCTGGTACAGCAGGTTCACCTTGTAGTGCTCCTCGCATTGTTTCCACTGTTCTTCGCTTAGCTGCGTGGAGCCGTAGTTGAGGCGAGCATACTGCAAAAGTGCGGGATCGGTGCGTGTGATGCTGGATAGCATGGGCTTGTTTTGGTTACCAAAAGTGCCAGAGTTGCCTAGTTGTCATCGTAGAAAGGACAATTAATTGTTTAAATATATAGTACCATCTAAGAACTCATTAAAAGAGCGTAACAAGATTATTATTATCTGATAAATAAACCAAATACCAACACTACGATAATTCGCATGCAACAAAATAATTGAAAAACTCACTTGAACTGGGCAATTGCTGCTCTTTCTCGCCCCAACGGCTCTTGCGCTCGCGTTTCCGTCTCTGCCTCTGCGACTCTTTATCCTCCTGCTCATCCTGATCGTCTGCATCGTCTCGACCACCGGCAGCGGCGGCCTCCTCTCGCTCGCGTCGCTCCTCGTCACTGAGCTCGTTGCGGCACTCAATACGCCGCTTGATATTATCCCGATTGCGGTCCATCATGCCGCGCATGTACTCGTCATCCGAATCAAAGTCCGCACTGATGGCCGACTCGGGATCATATTTGTCGGCCGCCGAGTTGCTGTTCTGCTCCTCGTGCTGTGGCTGTTGCTGCTCCGGCTCCTGCTGGAGCAAATGCTGTTCCCGGCTTAGCTGCTGATGCTGCCGCTCCCGTTGCCGCTCGATCCGCTGGCGTTCGTAGTCAAGGAGTTGGGATCGATAGCTTCGATACTGCTCGCAGCTCTTATCATAAAGAAACCTAGTATTAAAATTTAAAAGAAGTGAAACGTACAATGAAAAGTGCTCGACGCTAGTCACGTGTGTACAAAGACATTATATGAGTAACTGTTTGAGGCGCCGCCCCATTATTGTGTGCTTTTTAGTGGGCATCTCCGGCCGGCTCCTCCAGATTTTTTGACGGCGATCGAGGAACGGGTAAATCGATGAGTCCATACAAATGCTCTGCTCTGCCTAATTCTCTTTCTATTCCCCCCAAATAAAATGCAGTCTGTTTTGCCTAATTCGCTCCCTATTTCCCCCAAATAAAATGCTGTCGGTTCGTTTCGTCTAATAATAACTTGAGGGCTCCTTTACGCTCTTTCAAATTGAAGCTACACTTGCAAATATTGCCTGGCTGTCTAACTGGGATCAGTTTAATAAAATGAAAATATATAAACTTTAGAAGCTTTAAGTGAAACTATAAATAACGTAATAGACTTTTAAGATACCTTTAAATGAAACAGTTAAATAAACTTGTCATGTCGTTGGAGCTTATAATTTGAGCTGAAATTGTTTGACTGGCAAAGTGTCAAGATTCCGATTCTACCATGTGGAGTATAGCTGGATAAACTCTGCAATTTGCTTATTAAAACTTAGCCGAATGTGCGCAAAGGAAGGAAAAACCTAAGCATTTAGTTAAACACCCCCTTAGTCACTAGATTTGTGTCCCCTAGGCCTCCCTCTGAGTACCAGGAGTCAAAACATGTTCAGGTCATTTACCACAAGGCCGGATGTAACTCGCTTCTATGCAAACGTATTTTATCTTCATAATCTTCACCGTTTTCCGCGACCAGTGCTATTAGGTTTTCTAAGCACGTTGGCAATTGTATGCACGTTTCTGAAAAAACTACATAAATTGCTTTAAAATCGTGCTCAACGATTAAAGTTCGATACAAATTGAATGAGTGGGAGGGGAAATGGGAGACAGGATGGGATTGGGATTGGGATTGGGATAAGGAAAGAGGATGGGAAATGGCAGATGGCACAACAGAACAGAAGAGACGTCGTTTCGCAAACGATACACACCTTGGGGCGGGATAACTGCGGGCTGTGCCGGCTCCGGTGGCTGCGGAGGCATCACCTGCTGCATCTGTTGCTGCTCCTCCTGCACGGGCGGCGGCGGAGGCGGTGGGTGGGCATTGACTGCCGCTGCCATATGCTCGGGAAGCAGGCCAAGCTGCTCCGCTGTATGACCGCCAATGGTCGGCATCTGAATGGCCTCCAGGTTGATCTGGGGCTTCGGAATGGCGTTCAAGTCAAACTCCTTGGGCGCTGGGATTGCATTCAGTTGCTGCAAGGCCTCCACTGGCGACGGTCCAAGCTGCATGTATATTTGCCCCATATTGGCAAGGGCAATGGGCAGCTGTGGCGGAGGTGGTGGCGGTGGCGGAGCCACAGCGGCCGGATGCAGCTGCAGAGGCAGGTGGCCGTGGAAAAAGGCAGCTGGCAACTGCATCTGTGGTGGTCCCTGGGTTAGCAGTGCTGGATTGAAAGCGAACGGCGGTGGTGGCGGGGGTTGCACAGACTGTACGGGCAAGCCGAAAGCCAGGTGAGTGGGCGCCGAACTAGTCACCGTAATGGAGGTGGCCATCGCAGCCGCCGAGCTAATGGCAATGGCTGCTTCCAGCTGTGGGCTGTTATTCTCGACAGCATGTGTCTCCAAAGCATTGTTTTCCTCCGCGCTGCAATAAGGAAATATTATAGGGTGTTTTTCAAGTGTTAAGCCGATACCAACCTGGGCACAGGTACGGGTGCCACTAACATGGGTGGCGGCGGTTTCTCGTGCTTTTCGAGTATTTTTTTAAAGTTCTCCAAGAAGGAACCATCGTTGCAAAAGGTGTTCTTAACCTTCGGAGGCGGCTGTTCTACACTGGGCTGTGGCAGCTGTTGGCGCTTTAGACCGAACGTGATCTTTCCCGTCTTGCCGGTGAAACTATTGAGCGTCTTAGGAGCTACAGAGTCTTCTACCTTAGCCTTACCGGCTGGGGCCTCGCTGTGGCCCACCTCCAGCCCATTCCCCTCCTCGCCGATTGTGGCTAGTGATGTATCCAAACTAGCGGGGTCTTGCTGTAGATGCTGCTGCTGCGGCTCCTCCTCTTCCTCCTCGTCGTGGGAAATTGGTTTTACGGGTGGCGTCTCCGTTTTCTGCTGCGCTGCCAGGTTCTGCGCCGCGGCCACCGCCTTGGCCAGCTGCGCCGTCTTCTGCTTTTCGAGGATCTCCTGCCGCTTCTTGGCAATGATCTCCTCCTGCTTCGTCATCTGGGCGAAGCGGTCCACTCGGTGATTGCGTTGTGACATAATTCCCTGCTTCTCCCGATTTTTTATGTGACGATTTTTTATCTTATACAGTTAATCAATAGTGTGACCAGATTATGTAAGAATAATAACATCACTCTCGGTCTGGCTCCAAACCCCAATTGGAGATATTTTCAGGAGTAAATTCGGGCAAGTAGAAAAAATACTAAATACATTTTAAAATTCTAATTTTAAATTAAAAATCTCTTTAACATTTTCTTAAAGAAAACCTAATAATTTAATTACTTCTCTTGGATTTAAAAAACCATTTTTAATAAAAATAGTTACTATTTGCCATACATTTTTTAGTTTTTGGACAATTTTCGATCCACCACCCGTTTTTAATTTTTAATAATATATTGCAATATTTAACAAATCAACAGTTCTTATAGTCGCGAAAGATTCGTTTTTATTAGGATCAATTTTCAAAAACACCCATATGTAGAGGAACTGATGACAATAACAATTGAAACAGGATAAACATAGAACTTTTTCAAAACAGATTATATGTATACGTGTTATTTAAACGCCAATTTGTATAACTAGTGGACGTACACAGTAAGACATTTAACTTTGGCAGTGCTCTAATTAGTGGAACAATTTATATTTGTTTTTCCAGTAAATAATTCCATTTTAAGCAAGAATAAATTCGGTTAAGCCACTTTGGGAGAAACACCATGTAAGTAGTATTAAGTACATAATAAATTGTTTTTATAATTTACCTAAATGCGCCTAAAAATACATATCGCTAAGAGCTGGATACAACATGTAGGTTCAAGGAATATAATGAGAGCTTTTTTTAATTGGCTAATGGTACTTGGGAACAATTAATCCTTTTAACATATCGAAGCTATTGCCATCCGGCTGCACCGTTTCAATGGTGCCTGTGGGTAGTTTAACCTTCAAGAAGCCAAAATCATCGATTCCCACAATTTCCGCTTCTCTTTCCTGTTCATTTTGAAGGCAAATCTTCACTGATTGACCACTGAAAAATAAATATATTTATTTATTTCCGATATATGAATGTCCGGAGGAAGCCATCTTACCTGTGAAGCCAGAGAGAGTAGTACAAGGCATAAAAGCTATCAAAATCTCCGTTTTGTACTTCGCCCAAAAGTCTTTCGATTTCATTAAAAATCCTCGCAATAAATATTTCATATTTCAGCGCAGGTAGCTTGTTATTCGGAGTAAGGACATTATGTTCGCGGATCAAATCGTTAATGCAAACCGTTGGCTTTGAATTGTTCAAATTAATTCCGCTGCCGATGTTTACAATTGCCTGTGAGCCTTGCAGGGTGGTGTTAATGACGAGGCCACCGATTTTCTGATTCCCATTTGCATAAATGTCGTTCGGCCACTTTATGGATATATCCAATACCTAGATTATACATAAAACATAATTTATTTTATATAATTAATATATATTTATTATAATATATGGTAATATATTTTAAAACAAGAAATTAAATTGTGATTTTTATATTCTGAAAATGTATGGAATTATTTCAAATTGTTTGGATTTCTGTGGGTACCCCTATTTTCGGTATATCTGCGACTAAAGAGCATTTTTTAGTAAATTGTCTGCAAGCTGAGCTGCGGACGGCACTACCTCGCACGGTCACACTGGCTCCCTGCGCTGCACTTGGTGTAGAGAAATTTCAACAACAGCAGCAGAAACTATAAAAATTATCGCATTTTTCGCCTTGTTGTTCCGTCTCGAGTTGCGGGCGTGTGTGTGTGAGCGCCGGAGCAGCAGCAGCGAACGCCAAGGTCGACGGAATCGGGGCAGAATGCAGAGCGGAGCCCTGGCAACTGGTGCCACCGAATCGTTGAGTCCCAGCGAGTGCGTCTGAAAAAATCAATCGGATTCCACCGAGAATGAGCAGGATGAGCAGCAGCGCCGCCCAAATGGCCGCGGGGGTCGTCGGCCATGGGAACAACAGCAGCAGCAACAACAACGCCCACGACTCTAGCAATGCCAACGAGCCCGGCTCCGGTTCCGTGTCCGTGGACAGCAACCTGATCATCATTCAGGATATGATTGATCTCTCGGCCAACCACTTGGAGGGCCTGCGCACGCAGTGCGCCACCAGCTCGACGCTCACCCAGCAGGAGATTCGCTGTCTAGAGTCCAAGCTGGTGCGCTATTTCTCCGAGTTGCTGCTGGCCAAAATGCGCCTCAATGAGCGCATACCGGCTAACGGTCTGCTACCCCACGCCACGGGTAACGAGCTGCGGCAGTGGCTTCGAGTAGTTGGTCTCAGCCAAGTGTCCCTTAACGCCTGCCTCTCCCGCCTGACCACGCTGGAGCAAACTCTGCAGCTCAGTGACTTGGAGATCCGCCAACTGCTAGCCGACAGTCCCAGCCAACGTGAGGAGGAGGAACTGCGGCGCTTGACGAGGGCCATGAAGAACCTTAAGAAGTGCATGGAGTCCCTGGAGAGCGGCACTGCGGCGAGTAACAACGACCCGGAGCAGTGGCACTGGGACTCCTGGGATCGGTCCATTCACAGTCACCGTGGCAGCATTGGTAACATAGGATTGGGTCTAAATTCCACCGCCTCACCTCGAGCCAATCATCGCCAGCATGCTATCAAGGGGAAGAACACGGCTATGACGAACTCAACTACATCGCGAAGTGGTCGCCATTCACCCACGGGAACTGAGGAGCTCACCAGCACGCAAGGCTCCCAACTAACCTTGACCCTGACGCCCTCGCCACCCAACTCGCCCTTCACGCCCTCCAGCGGTTTAAGCAATAGCCTGAATGGAACCCCGCAGAGAAGCGGCACACCGCCACCCGCAAGAAAGCACCAAACCATGCTCAACCAGAGCCAGGTGCCGCTGGAAGGGGAGCAGCAAACTCGCAACCGCTTGCCAACGGATCCCAGCCCCGACAGCCACAGCTCCGGCAGTTCGGACATTTTCGTAGATGCAAACACCAATGCCACCTCAGGAAGCAGCTCCTCCAACGTGTTGATGGTGCCACACTCGCCGGGCGTGGGCCACGTGGGAATGGGCCATGACATCAAGCACGGCTTCACCGGCAGGGTCGGCCTAATGACTACCTGCCGGCTGTGCCAGAAGCCGGTCTTCTCCCGCTGGCTCAAGTGCACGTATTGCAAGTACATTTGCCACAAGACATGCGAACCGCACGTGCCGAATTCCTGCGGACTTCCCAGAGAGTACGTCGATGAGTTTCGGCACATCCAGGAGCAAGGCGGGTACGCCAGCCTTCCGCATGTACACGGGGCCGTGAAGGGCTCACCACTGGTGAAAAAGAACACGCTGTGCAAGCCGCTTCATCACCAGCACGGCGACAGCAGTTCACCAAGCTCCAGCTGCACCAGCTCCACGCCCAGCAGTCCGGCGCTTTTCCATCAGAAGGAACGGGAGCTAGAGCGGGATCAGGCGGGAAGTTACGGAGGCAGCAGTTCCAGCGCTAATCTGGTGCCCACCCCATCGTTGGGCAAGCACCAGCAGAGTCAATTCAACTTCCCCAATGTGACGGTTACTGGTAGTGGTGGAAGTGGCGGAGGAGACACGCTTATCTCCAACGAAAGCGAAGCAGACCAAGCTCCTCCGCCGCCCCTAACCACCAACGGTGGTCTGGACAGTCTGGTGAACAGCTCCAACGGGCACATGGGCTCCCTTATCGGCAGCCAAACCTCAAATGCTTCGAGTGCCGCCACCGTGACCGAAAGCCTGATCAACAGCACCACTACCACTAGCACTAGTAGCTTCTTCCCGCGCAAACTAAGCACGGCCGGAGTGGATAGAAGAACACCTTTCACGAGCGATTCTGCTGACACGCACAAGTCGAATGACAGTGACAAGACCGTTTCGCTGTCCGGAAGTGCCAGCACAGACTCGGACCGGACTCCCGTTCGAGTGGATTCCACGGAGGATGGCGACTCGGGACAGTGGCGCCAGAACTCTATTTCGCTGAAGGAGTGGGACATACCGTACGGCGACCTGCGCCTGCTTGAGCGGATCGGACAGGGACGCTTCGGCACCGTGCACCGAGCCCTGTGGCACGGTGATGTGGCCGTGAAGCTGCTAAACGAAGACTACTTGCACGACGAGCACATGCTGGAGACTTTCCGCAGCGAAGTGGCCAACTTCAAGAAGACGCGTCACGAGAATCTGGTGCTGTTCATGGGCGCTTGCATGAATCCGCCATATCTGGCCATTGTGACTGCGCTGTGCAAGGGCAACACCCTCTACACGTACATCCACCAGCGCCGAGAGAAGTTCGCCATGAACCGGACCCTGTTGATAGCCCAACAGATCGCCCAGGGCATGGGCTACCTGCACGCCCGCGAAATCATCCACAAGGACCTGCGCACCAAGAACATCTTCATCGAGAACGGCAAGGTCATCATCACCGACTTCGGCCTGTTCAGCTCCACCAAGCTGCTCTACTGTGATATGGGCCTGGGGGTGCCCCACAACTGGCTGTGCTACCTGGCGCCGGAACTAATCCGAGCGCTGCAGCCGGAGAAGCCGCGCGGCGAATGCCTGGAGTTCACCCCCTTCTCGGATGTTTATTCCTTTGGAACGGTGTGGTACGAACTGATTTGCGGCGAGTTTACGTTCAAGGATCAGCCGGCGGAATCGATCATCTGGCAGGTGGGACGTGGAATGAAGCAATCGCTGGCCAACCTACAGTCCGGACGGGATGTCAAAGACCTGCTGATGATGTGCTGGACGTACGAGAAGGAGCATCGGCCCCACTTTGCCTATCTGCTAACGCGTCTGGAGCAGCTACCGAAGAAGCGGCTGGCGCGGAGTCCCTCGCATCCCGTCAACCTCTCCCGATCCGCGGAGTCCGTCTTCTAAGCGAGCTGCCTGCCTCCTGCCCAGGCTACTATTTTTGCATTCTAGTACAATGATGACCGTATACTAAGCTAGCTCGCTCGCTTTCTTTCCCAAGGGTGCACTCTGTTAGGCAAACTATAAACTGTGCTAGCCAAGCGATTATTGTAAATATTTAAAGGCGCAACTAACAAATTATAGCAAACGATTTTAAACCATAAATAATGTACAAGAACGCATATATCGAATGCAATCCAGTTGCAGTTGTTGTAAAAACAAAAGAAACAAAAAACGAAACGAAACAAAGGCAACACAAATGTTAACTCGAAAAAGACAAACGTTTAAATCTTAAAGAGAAGGCATAGACATAAAAGAAGCAAACAACCAAGCACTGTGGCAAATACATATATATATCTGTAAACGTTAATCAGGTGAGCAATTTCTGTATTGTTAATTATGTGTAAGCAAAGCTCTATCCATATATGTACGTATGTGTGTACACAGATGTGTATTTCAGAGATTAGTGTTTAAATAAATATACTTGTATTGTGCATTATGTATGGTCGAATGTATATAGCAAACGGAGTTTAAATAAGAAATCAAGCAAAATGTCAAATAAACTTATCACTAAAGCCAAATCAACAGGAACGAAGTTTGCGCTGGGACTGGCAGCTGGGAATACGGTTCGAAACAGCTGTACACATATTATTACGGATCTCAAACAAACGATATTACCAGCCTCGCTATCACCAATGAAACTGAACCTCTCAAACGACACATCCTACTTCCCCACTTCTCATCAGTCTTCACAGCAGAACTTCTAGCCATTAAAGAGGCCTCAGAGTCTCACAAAAATATAAGAGGTAAATTCTGCATATGGGCTATTCTCTGGAAAGTACAACCGCGGCAAAAACCACCAAAAATTCTCTTAAAATAATATTTTTAATATAGCAACATTAATAAAATGTTCCAATGGATCAAATTTGAAAGCCATTATCATATTCTATAACAAATTTCGAAATATTCGAATGCAAGCTCGCGCAACTTGCAATATTTCATCATTTTGATGAAAAACACCATGAAAAAGATCATGTTGTGTTTTGCTAAAAATCTCCAAAGCAGAGGAACTATGCTGGGACTTTTGCTTTCTATCCTCACTGGGAGATTGCAAAGAGTCAAAATAGACCACATTTGTACTTCAAAACAAACAAGGAATTTATCCAAATGTAAATGTACCAATGGAATCACCCAACATTAAAAATGTTGAACACAGGCATAAGTTACCAAAGGTTTTCACTGCACAGTTGTCACTTACCCCATATTGCTCATGACCACGCAAAGAATTGACGATTGCTGCCCCGATTATATGCTGCAAGAGAGGCAGCCGAGATCCCAGAGGTGAATCCATGGCCAGATGGAGTTGCAGGGAAAACATTGCACAACCCATGGGACTAAGCCACTGAAGAGAAGTATTGAAAATAATTGAATTAAACAGACGGATCTCAACTCTGAAATAAGTAATGGAATTTACCTGATTGTTACTTCGACCAACTCCTGCTGTCTGTTGCAGGGGAAGCACAGCCAGACCATGGATGAGCTCCAGGTTGTTAATAACATGCATGGAACTGCTGACCACCGGTGCATAAATGACCAGGCGTCCAACGTGCTCCGTTTTCAGATGCTGAAATGTTATTACTTTTAATTAAAACTAAATTCAAAGCGCATTCAACACTCTCACATCGAAGTAGTCGACGGTGGAAAAATCGTCCGGACAGGAATGTATAAGTATAGGCAGGACATTGTTGTTGGCCACAGGTGGCTTGTCGTCCTTGCTACAGAATTTAAGTGTAAGCTTGGGAGTTGCTATGACATTATCACTTCCGCTGCAACGTAGGCGCAACTTCTCAAGGAGCTCGAACTTGGACTGAAGGAGGAGGAAAAGATAAGGAAAGGCTTGAGTATAAATTCCATTTGATACTCACCTCATGGCGTCCCAGAAAATAGGCGTGTTGATAGACAACTCCCGGCTGGGACTGAAGAACGCCCTCTCCTCCCTGAACCGACACATTCAAGTATTTGCTCAGCAGATCCGCGAAGATCTCCAGGCGAGTGCGTTCGTTTTGCTTCAGGATGGAGTACTTGGTTTCATCCGACTCAAACTCACTGGGACTTGTCTCCAAATGAACCTGATTTAAAGAGAATACATTTTTTAAAGTCGGACTCGAGTTTAAATTCTCTCGTACCTGTGAGAAGACAGCTTTGCCGCCGCTCTGCAGGCTATGGGCCAGCATCAAGCTGGGTGTGTTCCAGGTCTCCTCGGTGCCCAACACCTGGACGTCTAGTTTGTGGGTGTTTCCGGCCAGATCCTTCAGTTCCATAGACCTTGGACATACTAGAGCTCTGAGCAGCGTTTCGTGGTTCGATTTGGTTTTTGTTTGTTTTGTTTTTGGTTTATGTTTTTTTGTTTATATTTTTGTTAATGATAGGTAGGATTATAATAGTAATGATAGCACACAAATAGAAGCACACATAAAGGTAGATAAAGAATGGACAGGTAAAGTGGAGATCACGCAGACACAATATGGGTAATCAATCGGAGAGTGAGTCAGGAATGTCAAGCAGAGAGAAGTATTTTACGAAATTAATTAAGTGTGTAATAATTCATTCATAGGCCCACAGCATTTAACAGTTGTAGAATAGTATTGTAAAAATGTAAATTAAATAAGAATTAGTCACAATGAAAGCACAATGGATTATGATGCACACCGAATTAAATAGAAAAGAAGCCATATACAAAAACAGAGGAAACGAAGCCAATTGAGCATGAAACATTTGAGAAATTGAGAATTGGAATTAGTTAGAAATGGTTTTATAGTACGTATAGTAGTAGTAGAACGATTATTTTGAAATAAGAAGGGGAATACAGTTTTAGAAATTACTATTTGTATACCCTTGCAGGGTATTTTAATTTTAGTCAGAAGTTTGCAACGCAGTGAAGGAAACATTTCCGGACCTATAAAGTACATATATTCTCGATTAGCATCAACAGCCGAGTCGATCTAGCCATGTCCGTCTGCCTGTCTGTCCGTCTGTCCGTTTCTACACAAACTAGTCCCTCAGTTTTGAAGCTATCTGAATGAAACTTTGCAGA
>JAEIHY010018633.1:0-73071 GCA_018904565.1 Drosophila tsacasi
GTGCGCCTTCGCTACCGATACACACACGTATGTACATACATATGTACATTAACATGAAATATTTTACTATTATTATTATATTTATATATTATATTATATTTATTATTATTATTAACATGAAATGTACATATGTATGTAATTTATTCATTTTGCAAATTGCTTCCCTGCTGGGTCACAATCGTTTCATCAACGTACTGACATTGTCTCCTGTTGAACTGACTCTCTCGCTCTCCCTTTTCTTTGTTTGTTTCTTTGTTTTCTCCCTTCAAAAATAAGGTTAACATGATGAATATCTAATGAATAAGAATAATGCTGCTTTGCTTTCATCAGCAATTTGTTAAGAACACAGAAGTTCCTCTGATGAACATCCGATGAATGGTACTGCAGGGTTAAAACTCTGAAGGAAGAATTGATCCTCCCCTATTTACCGTGACATCTCATTCGAAATCGTTAGGAATAAATAAATACATACATACATATGAATGTACATAAGAGCTTTCACATATGCATTTATTAATTTAAGGTTATTTACAAGTAAGCTCTACCTTCGAAAATGGTTAATAATCATATTCTCCACTATTATGCCTTTTCTTGAAGTTTTAAAGATATATTCTTAACTGTTGAAGTGTATAAGTGATCGGTTTTTCTTAGCGTGTACATTTGTTGATAATGAAAAGATAAACCCCAAAGCTCCAACAATCATATACTCGTAAAAGTGAAATAGAAAAGACGGAGGGGAATTTCATAACTAGTGTAATGAGTGTTGTTCAGTCGCTTGGCGAGCTTCGTTCGGAACAGACGCGATATGGAACGGGATAAATACAGTTCGGATTATTTCGAGGGAGCTTTGCGGAGAGCTTATGGCTGCGGAAAGCTGCGAGTGGAGAGTTTCCACATCGAGGCAGTGAACCAGAGTGGTGAGAACTTTTGCAGCGTCATCTACCGGGTTGCCCTGCAGTTTCGCCGCTCTCCCGACGGCGCCCTGGAATCGGGAAAATATATTCTCAAGGACGTGCTCCCAGCGGTGGCTGAGCTGGGCACCAACGAAGGGGCTATGTTCGAGCAGTTACTGCCAGCCATGGCCAAAATTCTACGAAATTCCCAACAGAACCTAGGCGAGCACAAAATAAGTGCCGAGTGAGTACAAATTAAATTTTTATTAGCATGTTATTAATTTTGTTTCCATTTTCAGGTGCCTGCTTACCGAAAGGTCCACGGGAAAGGAGATCTACCTCTTGGAAGATCTGAGCGCCCTGGGTTATGTATCCCTTGATCGCTTTCAGGGTATTAATTTGGAAGATGCCAAGATATGCCTGCGGAAAATGGCTCAATTTCACGGTGCTTCCATGATATTGGTTCAGAATCAGCCCGAACTGCTGGAAAAGCTATCTCCGTCGAATTACGCCCAGGGTATATCAGATCCCTTTGCAAAGGGTATTCTCTTAGATGGCACGGAATTCGCGGCTGATTTATTTGCCGATGAATTACCGGAAATATCAAAGAAAATGAAGGCTCAAATTCCGGAGGCCTATAACCAAAGATTGAAGAATGTGGTTGATCCAAGCCAATCCAACTTCAATGCGATTGTTCATGGCGATCTTTGGGTGAATAATATGATGTTTGATAGGACTAACAATAAGGCAATACTCGTAAGTTGTGAAGTTTATTGTTTCTTTAAATTGTGATTTATAATTTTATTTCTTAAAACATTTTAGGTGGACTTTCAAGACTGTTTTTGGGGAAGTCCCGCCATTGATCTACAGTACTTTTTGTACACCAGCCTTCAGCTGGAGGTTCTGCTTACTCGGAAAGAGGATCTTCTAGAGCACTATTTCCATCATCTCCATGAGACCTTAAGCCGCTGTGGCTACAAGGAACCCCTGCCCACTTTTGATCAACTGAAGAACGAGATGCTTCGTTGCTCATTTTATGGTTACTACGCTGTTACCTGTGAGCTGCCCATTTGTTGTGTTTCAGCTGATTTCGGTGATTTTAATATACACACCCTTGGCGATCCAGTAGCTATGAGGAGCAAACGTCATCAGCTATTCTCTAGTGACCGAGTGCGGAGAACAGTTAAGGTCAGCCTGATTGAGTTTGATCAGCAAGGAATACTGGAAATTCTTTAAAGAAAAAGTTTAGCATTGGTTCTAAAGAATTAAAATTGATTGATACCCTGGGAGTAATAATTATATATCCAAAATAAAAGTATTTTTGTAACTCCTTCACTACTCAGTATTATTTATATTTCTGTACCTATTCTTGATCCATTAAACTTTGCTAACGTCCCCAACTCTTCTTCCGATTCCCAACTCAAGTGTTACTTCTTGTGTTTATAAATAAATTTGTTGTCTGCCAAAGTTTCTGGCCAGGATTGGGGTGTGAGCGTGTGTGATGCATGGGCCTCGCCTGGCTGCATTCAATGCGATAAAGTTCTCACCTCCGAATCCACCCTGCAGCCTCCGCTCCTGCAGCTAAATATGCAAATCGCTTTGCAGTTATTCTTAGAAAGTTGTCAGCTGCCAACTTGGCTGCAAGTAAAGCCAAACGAAGCGCATCCGAGGAGCATATAGGGAGCAGAATCCAGATCCAGTTGTGCGGAGTAACATTCGGAGGGAGTGGGAGTATGGTAGCACTTAGACTTTGACGCCAATGTTACTGCTTGGAACACGCTTTTACTTCTTCTTTCAAGTGTTTAAAAAGCAATTTATTGTTTTTGCTTAGAAGGAGGAAGTCAGCTTAACTCTTCCATAGCTTCAGTTTTGAATAATAAAGACTGGGAAATCACTTGTGGCATTTATTTTACATTTTATTTGTCTTGTTAAATGCCATAACTGAGATAAGGAAGAGGGTAGGAAGGCAGAAATTTTAGAATTTCGATTAAATTAAACCAAAGTTTACAATATTATCGATATAATATTGAAAGCGATATTTTAGTCTATATTTTATATGAGACTTCTGCCTCTTGACAAGATTCTACCCTGCTCCAGTCTCCATCAAAGGCAGCCGTGACAATCCCACAAATCGTTGCAACTGTCGCTCGATTATCATTGCCGGCACCCCTTGGGTAATTGTAAACCTTAATTAACATTGAAAACAAACACGACGACGGCACCGAAAAGCAAACAGAAATCTGTCTACGGCAAGTCGAAAGAAACCCATAAATCAATTTTGAAATGCATTAGAGACAGGTGGTGGTGCCCCTTCCTCACCCTTTTTTTGGGGGGATAAGGAAATGGCTGCAGGCAAAAAGTGAGTGAGGAATTGCAGCGACTCGAAGGGATAGACTTCTGGAGCTCCTGCTGCTGGTCAGTGGTCAAAAGTTGCAACACAGTCGGAGAGACACAGGGGGGGAAAAATCCCCTTCCGCCCTCGGCACCTTTCAATTAATGCGTATTTCTCCAGTGTCATGGTCCAAGTTGCTTCCTTTGCTTTCATCTGGGGTTGCATTTACTTAACGCCTCTCGCCTCAGCACTTAACTTCCGTTTCCTGTTTCCAAAGGGTAGAGTTTCGATACCGAGTCTCCGTATTTTGGTGCAAAGAGGCATTTCCAACTAATTGAAAGTGCAATGCGATGCTGCAGAATGCAATTAATGCCCCCAGGGCCTTGGCGCCGGGTGAGATGTTCTCCCTGCCTGTTATGTGCGACTTTGAGTAAGAACTTGCATTCGAAATGCACAGAAAAAATCGTAGACAAGTTGAAATTTCAGCAGGTAGAGGAGCTGGGTTGAAGAATAAAGAAAGTAAGCCTAGGGAAAGGATATTTTACTCTATGAAATGTATCCTTAAAGATAATATTTATAAAAAGAAACCCCTTGAAAACCTCTTTTATATCTTTAGTTCCTTCATCTACAATTTCAACTCACTCCATACATCTTCCGACTCTATTTCCTCTACAAGTAATGCTTGAAAAACTGCAGAAACTTTTATCAATTAGCTGCCAACTAACTACTCAGCGCGTGTCCAAGTGGGAGGGCACACAATTAAAAGCAATAAATTTGCACATGGCGACCATAAATCAAAGTCCGATCATAATCTCCGGGGTCCAAGCAAATAGAGAGAAAAAGCCAAAAACGAAACACACTTTCCTCCCTTTCTTATTTTCACAGTCGGCGCCCAAAAGTTGAGATTCTACCGCAAATCCGGGGAAATAGTCGCTTCGCTTCGTTTATTAATTGTACAACTGTCTCCAATCATAATTAATGAACTTTCGGCACATCCTCCGCCGCAAAGCTCTACATGTTGTCCTTAGTTCATGGAGGGGATATACAGTATGTATGTATATTCCTCCAACACCGATATATAAACACAAATGTTTTCCTTGGCACATCATAAATCTTTCGTTTGGCAAATCTCTGTTGGGCCTTTCTGTTCTGCCTCCACTCTTTCCTCCGAGCCTCAGCATCCACATTTTTTGGTTGCCCTTTTATTTGTTTTAATGGTCGGCAGTATCAATTAGTCACATTAAAGGATTTACTGGGCTATATTTTAGCTTTAAGTAGTCGTAATTGTAATAGTTATTTGTTTTTCACATATGTTTTATTGGATGTGTGTATTTTATTAACTATTATTATGGGTTTCATTGGAAGATATAAGTTGCTTAATATATTTTTGATTACAGGAGTAGGGGACAAATTCGTATAGATTTTTGCTAATTTATTGGATTAATAACATACAAATATTTTTAAAAAACTGAAAATCATTGAATTTAAATTTAAACAAAATCGAAATAGTATCGATTTTATAGAAAATTTTGACTAGCTTGTTTAAATTTTTTTTTTTTACGATTAGATTAATTTAATTTATTAAACGACAACGATTTGTCGCTGTTGTTCTTTTTTTATTTTATATTAAAAGACTTAACTTATATATCGACATCAGAATCAAATGTCGATGTATTGCTGATCTATCGATATTTTATGTCATCCCTAACCTTTCCAAATTTCTCATAAAAACAACTTTGCGTAGATTTTCTGCAACTCAGTAGTGACTTTTGTAATCTCTGTCCGGGAAAGTGTAGAATTACATACGCAAATCCCTTATAATTATCAAAACCCAGCACATCCCTGGTAAGGCTAACTACAATATCCTACATATATCCCTTTTCACCCAGAAAAGTTTTCAAAGTAAATAATTTTTCACTCGGCAAATGCTTTCTTTAACCACCTTCCATCAGTAGCTGCTCATTTATCAACGCGGTGCGTGTGGGTGTTTAGTCAGTAAGTCATTCCAAAGTTAAATTTAAATAATTTTAAAAGGATGACAAAAGCTTTTCCTGGAATCCAAGTAATTATGCGCACACATGGCAGCCAGAGAGAAGAGTTAAGTGGCAACGGGGAATGAGTCGACAGGCATTAACACTTTCACAGCAAATAATCGAGAGATAAATGAAAGCATCATTAGTCATTGGGCCAACCCCACAAGAAGCACTAATCATATGTGCGAGTCCTTCGCAATTTTTCCTGCCAGAAGGGTTGGAATTATCTGCGATTAAATCCCACAGATACCCAAGTATTCAAATGTAAATTCTTAGTGGCAGAATTTGTCAGGTTTCCAACTTTTGCAACTAAGTACCGTGTGTCTTTTCGTATAATATTATTTATTGGTCGTCATTAACGTTGACTGTATGTATGTATGCTTTTGTAATGTTGTCGCCAATTCAATAGTAGAGGGTGGGAAATGTGCCAAGCATATTTGATTTGAAAGAATCCTGCTTAAATTTACGAAACCTGATCCCTATCCTGCTTAATCCTTACAAATGGCTACTTTTACTTGTATAATTATAGCCGAAAGATGAATAAAGATAACCGTCTTGCCGCTGGAAGTTCTCGGTTTAATATTTAAGGAGTTGCCGAGTCTAGAAGATCAACTTTGTCTAGCTGAAGTTCATCCCCATTTCGGATTGGCGTTCTCTTCCCACTATGGCCAAAATTTTAGGAATCTGAACGTGGCAAACAGAAGAATATTGTCCGCCCTCCTGCCAATTTGCGGATCAAGTGTGAAGCATATTGAGAACTACATCACTTTCGACCCCAACATGTTGAAATTTGTGGAAATGCACTGCCCAAACCTGCAATCCGTAAACTTATTTATTTCTGGAGCAAATATAAACAGTATAAAATCGTTTCTGGCTAACGTAAGAAGCTTGACATCATTGAATTTATCTGTCGAAAGTACATTGCCGAATCATTTGGGAATTGTCGAACTTCTGAAGTTTCAACCGAATTTAAAAAGTCTTTCTTCAAATGGGCGTTTAAGCAGCGACGAGTGTACGAACATATTGAATGAAATTCTAGTATGATGTTAGTCTATCTTTCCTTTGTTTTTCAGTATGTGAAGTGAAAAAATTGGTGAACTTGGAGAAACTGAAAATTATTTCAACTTAGATAAACTGTGCCATAGTCTTAAACAACTTCGAACGCTAGAGATTAATACCTAGGTCTCCACTGCTTCGAAGGAATTTGTGGGAGTACCTTGTCCGGCTCTAAAAAAACTCCACCTATTTTGAAGCAACCAAGATTGGTTTTCTGGAATCGAACGTGGTTCCCACCCTGCCGTTTTAAAATGGGTTCTGAGCCATGCCGAGAGACTGAAGATATTGACGTTCAACATGAATATCATGGACTATCCCCGCGAGATGATCGTTTACGAAATATTATCCAAATGCAAAAATTTACGATATCTTAGCGTGCCAATTTTGTACGAAGAGAGTTCCAAGTTTGTCCAACTCGTTGTTAGGATTGTTACCAATAATGGGGTAACATCCAAAGACCGACCTCTACAACTGAATTTTGATAATCGACCCCTACACGACGCCTTTGAAAAAAAGGTAAGTAACTTAATCTCTTTGGGATCTTAAAAATCAAATGATTACAAAAATATTGTTTTTCAGATTGCCAAGACGCCAGCAGAGCTGTTATTTAATATTAAGGATTTTATGTGAGAAAATATATTACGTAGATGTTTAAGCTCAGAAGAACTTAATAAATATCTTAATAATATCTTAGAAAATTGTCTTATGTGGTAAAGATAAAAAGGTAAAGATATTAAGCAGGTATTAAGCTTTTCAATATATTTTTTTAAAAAACCTAATACCAATGACAAAAACCAACTTATGAGCTTAGAACAGAAATATAGATAATAAAAAAAATTACCTAAAACCTACTATTGCACCTGATTTTACTGCATTTTTACTTCCAATAACATTTTTAATGACGTTTTCCATTAAATTTGAATTCTGAAATCAATAAAATTGTGTCCCCATATACCTTTAACCCACATCACCTTAGGTGTCACAGGTTTTTATGCCATTTTCTATCTGTGCAAAAATTGGTTAGCTCATAAAAACGGAGCTTCAATAAACATTATTCATAGTTTGGTTATCACAGCTCTCAAAAAAGTTTGAGATTATGTTGGGAAAAGACTTTCACAAAGAATTTGTTACAACTTGGCAATAAATAAATGCAGTTTTAGAAGTTTTACAACCTAAATATATTGCATACTCTGCAGAATCTGTTAACTTAATGCTTTAAATTCGCCAAAGGATTGTATTAAATTATGAATTTATTTATTAGCATAATTTTAAACTAAAAATGAGTTCTTTTTCACACAGGTGCAAAATGGCAGCTTTATTCATTTAAAATTTGATTGCAAAGCAACGAAAATTACAATTCCGCCATCGCTTCAAATGATATGTATGAACGATCAGGTGAAAATTCTTATAGATTTTTGCGGATTAAATATTCGGCGGTGTCCTCTTCGCGCCAGGTTTCATCGAATTGCTCGAAGTCATCCACTTTCATGGTTTTGGTATCATCGCCACTGGCACATAGCACCTCAGTGGTTTCCGAGTCCGAGGAGAGACCGGTATTCTCGGGCTTAGTTAGAGTCTTCTGATCAATGTTCTTGTCGCGCTGCTCCATAGTTTCCAAGTTGTCCAAGTTTCCCAATATTTTCGAGTTATTTTCAAGTTCGGTCGGGTTTCCGGCGCAAAAACAGTTGTAAATTTGCTGAAGGCTCTTCACACGCTCATCGATGAACGTCTGCTTCCACACATAAATCTTGGGCAAAGTGAAGAGCAACACCAGAGCTGAATATTAAATAAATATACTTGATATGATTAGAATATATTAGGACTTGGTACTTGCCAAATCGAAACAGAGTGGAGACATAGAAGAAGTGTCCCACAAGACTCATTCCAGCCATCATGGCCAACCACTTGATCGTTTCGAACGGCGACTCCATGAGGGCTATCGATCGCATATTGGTACAAAATCCATAGATATTGGTCGCAATAAATTCAGACAGCTGCTGGGACTGCTGCGGCGTAATGCGGATATCCATGTCCAGGTACTTCTGGAAGGGATTTCCCCGAATCTGGGTGCGATGTAGGCACTGCAGGCACCACACATAGATGCGGTATCCCATCGAAATCCACAAGACTATCTGACCGGCCACACTCACCACACTGAGCGCCGACTTGTGGGTGAGATCGTAGACCAAGGCCTGAAGGATAACGAATGTCAGGAGCGACTGGCGCCAGTTGTGCCACAGGATCAATTGATTGAACTCCCTGCGGATGCAGACTCTGCGACGGGAATTATTCTGGTTCCCCTCCGAATCGCGAGCAGAGATGGGAAGTGAGTTCGGAATTGTGGCCATGTTTTCTGAATACGTTTTTTGTATTTAATTTTCGAGATCAGACAAGGCAATGTCGAGTTCAGCTCAGTCGGGGTGTTAATGACGATTTACTGGCTGAGTTTTCAGTAGGTTTTGTTTGCAAAGTCAAGGGTGACTTGATTGTTGGTTTTATAAGTTAGCTTTTAAATGTTTAGAATATTATTTAAGTTAGTTTATTGTTAAATAATGGTTGATGGAGTAACTTTTAAAATAACTTGAATTTCTTTATTTATTTATTCTGAAAGAAATATCTTATTTCAAAATCTTTATATGATAAAAATCTTTGAAACTCTAAAGTGTCAAGAGCATGTGTTGCCAGGTGGTTGCACCACCTGCTTGTGACTGTTGAAGGGTGAATAGAACCCACAAAATTTCGGGGAAATATGCATAATAAATGGGACACACTTAGAGTTGCGTTGGTGGTTGAGTTGGTAAAGAGTTACTTTCTGGCTTGCCACACAATCAAAATGTGGTTTCCTTTATGTTAACCCCATTTTTGCATATGGTTTTTAAAAATTATTATTTACTTATTGACTTTAAAGCTATTGTTAGGGGTTTTCTATCAAGATATTTTATTTTTTTCTTCGATTTTAGCTGGTTAATATATTTTCCTTTGAGTTGTAATGCTTTTTAGGTTCTATAATTAGTTACTAAGTTGTTTTTCAATTAAATTACACATTTTCTATGCTCTCCTGTATTATCCTAACATAAGTAAAACTATTAAGCAATTAAATACTTAGAATTAAATTTATTTAATTTTTTCCATCGTGAATTTCCAATAACCACGATTTCATATTTTGCAGCCCACAATTCTGCTTTGTTTCAAGCATTTTTAATACAATCTGAATGATTTTCAATACCACTCTCTCACAGCTTGTGCTTCGTTTGATCCCGACCGTCAATGGGTCCTTTTGTCGCCGGGTTCCAGGCAAATAATTTTGGCACAAGGTGTGACCAACGCCTATTGAGAGTTTTGTCAATGACACTCAGCCTTCTGTCCACACTAACTCAATTGTTTCTCGATTGATTTGTCAAAGGCATTACGCTAATATTTTAGGCAAATACTGGCAAAACGGCACTTGTTCTCATTGGCGTCAAAATGACATCGAGTGGTTTCGCTTTTCCACCCTCAAGATACTGGTAAAAAAAATATAAATGAGGGTGGGTGAAGAGAAGGATATGGCAGTGTGAATGTCTTTGGGATTTTGAATTTATAGAACTCGAAAATAAATAAACTAAGTTATATATAAAAACTCTCTAATAATAACCTTTACCTAATTATTAATATAAATGTGCAAGTAAATGCTATTGAAGGAGAGACAAATTAATTTAAATTTTTACTTTATATATTTTAAATTCTAATAATAAATATATTTTATCTAAGTTATCTAAGTATCTTTCAACCCAAACAACCTAAAACAATTTAAACCTCACATTTAATTTTAAAAAGTATACATACAGGAAATTAATATGCACAGAGTGATATATTTGTATTTGCTTTAATTAAACTAAATTCCCCCAATGGAAAACGCATCAGGACATCGTACACACAAATGCATTCTCTCACAGGATATTAGAATGTTTGACAAGTTGTCAATGCATCATCAGCAGGCAAGGGACAAGCAGAAAATTGCACAAGAAAATAACGTAACATTCACATTCATTTCGAATGTAAATTAAAACAAATACACATAAAATTACTTAAAATGGCAATGAGTTCATATTTGGTGCTGTCAAAAATTGCAAAGACATTGCAGGGAATGCAAATATAAACGAAATATTTTCAGTGGTGCCCATGACACATAAAATTAAATTATAGAGATTTTTTAAATTTATTTGTATATTTTTAAATGAGTATTAACTTTACAAATAATAATCAATATGAGATTATAGCAAGAATATTATAGAGTTTCTACAGAATAAACTATCTTATAAATCAATTTAAATCATTTAAAATTCATAGTACACTTAAGATGTTTAATATAAATTCAGAAAAATCCTTGTCAATTTTTATAATTTACCTAAATCATTCCATGTCACACAGGCATAAGAATTAAATGTCCACAAACAAGCTGAAAATCTCAGCAAAATATCCTTCTTTCAAGATAAAGTTGTCATATGAGATCGACCGTCTCACTACTTATTCCCTCTCGACTTCTTTATGGGGCAGCCAGGACAATGCCAGGAATTTCTTGTATTAAAATCGAAATTGCCAGGGGCAGGAATCAACCCCAGAAATGGACAATTGTATCTCTCTGTGAATGTGAATGAGGTGGATATTCCAGCCGCCGCCGAACCCTGTCTGAATTCGGGCCCTGTCCTTACAGCTGTCAACATGTTTAATTGAAACTGACACTCAGTGTCATTTTATGGACATTGCCATGCGTTACCGTTACCTTAACTGTGGCTGTAATTCGACTTGGTTCAGTCCCTCCGCCGGTCTTGATTATTCGGGGGAAACATTCCGAAGGAGGGAGCAGCTAGTCTCCATCCTGTTCTTCCTTCTTGTGTGGTATATTAGTTAAATTTATGTCCTAGGAGGAGTTGTGTGGAGTTTTTGCCATATGATCTGCGTTTTTTAACCTGAAATTCACTGAATATTCTAAGAAAACCCTCACAGACTTGATATTTTTGCCATTGTTAATCCAAACTCCTTGCTTTTCCACCTTCGACACTGGAGATCCTTTGGCCCCGGCTAACACTTGAATGATAATCCCCCAAAGCCCGGGGAAACTGTAATTATTATTGCTAAGCTCAGTCGCCTTTTCCCCTGTAAACAAAAAATAGGAAGCTAGAAACGAGCCCTCATTTAATTGCAGACTAGCAAATACTCAAGAAATTTGTATGCAGGCAATTCGTATTTTTTCGCTTTTCGTTTTTGGGGGGGAAATGGAAAAGCGGCTCTTGCGACTCTTTTGTTTTCGTCACGGACGAGTGGCGAAAAGCAATCACGATGACGGCCCAGCAGCTCCTTGCCAGGAAAAGCAGAAAATATCTTTCGCCACATTTCCTTATTTATATTTGTATTTTTCTTTTTTTCGATTGTGTTTTGTTTGCGCATTTTTCCTGGGCGTCTTTTGTGTGATTGGTGAAATTAGAATTTCTCATTAAAATAAGTGTTGGCCGAGGGAGCCGCTTGACTTGAGACATTCAAGCGTCTCCCAGGGCAAGGTGCTCGTCCATGGCAATGGACTTAAGTCGAAAATTCCTCCTCTTCTTCCCCCATTTTTGTTTATGCATGGTCACTCATTAGTTGACGGCGTCTGACATTTATTTATGTATATATATTTCTTTATTTGTTCGGCTAGAGGAGAGTCTGAGACAAGTCCTATTCTTACTTCTGTTTTCCCCACTTACAGTCCTAATGGCTTTTCTATCCAATTGTCTGACGTTCTTGTGAGTAATTAAAATGGCAACTCTTTTTAATACTTTATTTTTCATCTTATTATTCTTCAAACGTGGGTCTATTAGAGGTCTAATAGGCTTAAAAACTGTATCATTTGGCGGTTATTTAAGGGTTAACGAATTAAATGTGTCCTCTTTGTGGGAAAATCAATTTTCGGTCTGTTGAACAGATTATATCCTTTAATGGATTTATGTTTTTTGATCAGATTGCTTCTTGGTTTTTGCTATTTTGTTGGTGGTGTATTAAAATTCAATAGCACGGTTTCCAGAAAGAAGAAAAACTGTTCCAAAGCAGTGAAAGCAAATAGTTTAAAACAGCTTGTCTTCGAGGTCTGTTTCGGAGGGCTGCTTACAGTTCAGATTCGAAAATACTTGAACTTCCCAAAACTGTATCTGTCTATTCTGAATAAAAGAGGTAGCACCTCCCTGCCTTTGTTGTTGACTAAACTTTTCGATTGTCCAACTCGAGGGTTATCCTAACCCTGACCACACTCAACACACAGGCAGAGGCAGAGGCACAGGCACTGCCACACCACATGCATCCGCAGATGTTTGATAGGAGCAGCACAACATTGTTGCTACTTCGGAGTTTGAAGTGCTGGCAAAAGTTTGAGCTTTGAACTTTTGGCTTGTTACATTCAAGTGGCTGCCATGTGTAAATGTTTGGCTTTCAGTGCCGCAAAAACTTTATGCAAAACAAAGAACGAGCACAGAAAACTTTACTTGGACTGAATATGGGCGAACTGTTTTGCCAGTTTCAGGTTACAAGGATACAAGTTACAGGTTTCTGTTTTTCTGTTATTGTCCTTGTGGCTTCATCATTTCCCCCATTTCCTAGCATAGATAAAGTACATTTTCCTTAAGCAATTTTTGTTTTAATTAATTCTGTATTACTGTTTTTCTCTTTTTTATATTTGCCACATTTACGTGCCTGGAATTCCTTGCCCCTTAGCTGCTGTTGAATGTCTTTAGCAAAACAAATTTCGACCCCCGGGGACTGCATTTAATTTTTCCCTTTCCTTTATACGGTTTCTGCTTCATTTCTTTGTTTGCTGTGCAGTGTAATTAGCCACCACCATCTGACCAGGAAAAGGACAGGACCATCTGCAGATGCTCCTTTTTTGTGTGTATTTTTTCTTTGGCATAAAAGAATTTTAGTTGACATTTTGCAGCAACAGTTTGTAATTTTCTTACCCCTTTTTCAGCCAGCATTTTACGCAGTTTTTTCGTTACTCAATTTCCTTACTAATTTCTTGCTTTGTGCATTTTACTTGCAGACTGTCTAATTACATTAGCAAAACGTTACCAAATCTGTCTGTTTTGCATTTGCAGTTGACATTGCTTTGGGCGAGGTAAGTGCTATTTCTTTAATTTCTTTAGGGTTTTATTGGTTATAAGAAATTGTTGTAAAATACCTAGTATCTTCGAATCTCAGTTACTTGAGACAATTTAATCGATTGCCTTTTTTATGGCCACTTTATTACAGCCACACATGTTCGTTGTAACTCGAAACCGAATATTGTAACACGTGATTCAATTTCGTTGATCAATTTTAATTGATTGCTTCAATTGGGTTTTTTTTTCTCTGTGAAAAGGGCTTTCCATTCAGATTTTTATATACAAAGCCACTTTATATGCAGTTTGTTATTCCTGTATTGCCTTTTCTTTTTTGTGTCCTTTTTATTTGCGCCGATTTTTATGCGTTTTTAATGTGTGCGGAGCAGCTACTCCTTTTCCTCGCCTCGATTTCGATTCGTAAATGTATTTTCCAAGGGATTTTTATGTGTTTAGTTTATGGCAAAAAGGGCTCCGTCTTTGCCCCTATACGGATCGTTAAGTTTTCCCGATTTAATGGGGGTGAGTGGGGGGTTTCTTAAAGTATGCCACACTAATTAGCATATGCAGCTTATCGGGGAAATGCTCTCAAACCTCGAGCCTGGCCAAAGCCAAAAGGGGCACCATCCATTAGCCATTAGCCGAGGGACAATATTGACATAATCGACTTTCAGCTGTGCCGCCCCGGCGACATAATTAAACCACAAATGAGGCTTGGCCGTAGGGCAATGTCACCGTCGCCGATTACTTCAAAGTCACCCACTCTCCTGTCGCAGAAATCTGCAAACCCCCCAAAGCCGCAGCTCACCTCAAACAACCACTTAACTTAACTTGAAACAATGAGAAATGTGAATTGACCGGAGAATGCGTTGAGGTAAACCACATTTGGTTGTAATATTGCGTGGAGTTTAAGAGTTAAGGGAGTTCTAGGGCTTTAAAATTGCAGTAAGTTATAGGGGGATACAAGTAAAATAAGGGGCTTCTTTAAGGTATTTGCAAACGTAAAAATGGAAAGGAAAACTCTCTGAATTTATAAATAAGATATATAAAATACAATACCTAGCTTATAATAGAAAATCATGCCTTCTTCTTAGTTACATTCATATTTTTTAACAAAACATATTTCCAATTATTTTATTTAAGCGCTTTACACTTTTATTATAAAGGTTCAAAGGCTTCATTATAGTTTATTGCCAATAAACCATATCTAAAATATAACCCAGAAATTTAAGTAAAACTTACCCCCGAAGCCCGTTTCCTAATCCTTTTCTTGCCCAAAAAATTTGTAACCCGGAACACACTCACACCCTGCACTTCCATTATAATTAAGAATCCTGGCCTGAGGCCAGTAAAAATATTAAACATTGCCGTGAATTATGCTGCGCCATAAACTTACACGTGATGTACAGATGCTGGACATTAAAAATGTTTGTAAATGAAAACTGCTGGCCCTCTGTCTCTGTCAGCGGCAATAAAACATTTCTGCATAACGTCTAGCGGTCCCTGGACCTGGATTTTATATCGTTTTAATGAGCAACAAGGACACCGTGAAGATCTGTGCATTGAGATAGATAAAAATATGACAGCTGATACTAAAAAGGGGGCACCACGCACCAAGGATACTCTCGAAGTCATCATAATTAAAGCCGCGGGGTTGGCTCGCGCAATAAAAGCCTCGAAGGATTCATATGGATAATTAAGTTATGGCGGGTGCCAAAAGATGGAAGGGTTACAAATCCAATAAAACAATCGTAAAACCCTGGACGAGCACTCAAAATATTTAAGGAGCATGTTCCTAAGGCGCATATTTTAATTTTGAGATGGATTTGAAAGGGGTTTTTTAGAGTGGTCATAAAAAGCTCAAGCTATTTAATTTGTTGATTAAGTTTACATTTTTAATGTAATAATTTTATAGTTTTTTAAGTTATACATAGATTACATATATTTATATATTTCTCTAATTATTTTACATAAGTTTTAACTACAACTTTAATTCAAACTGAATCTATTTAGCCTGTATAAATACAAACCTTTCGTTATATCAAATCGAACTCTCTCCTTCCCTGACATAATATTTAAACCCCCTAAAATTTATCCACCGAGTTCAACAATCCCAGAACCCCTTTTATCCCCGCCGCCTGCCCTCCGATATGCCAGAATCATATCACTTTTCAGATAGAACCAACTTTTATGCGCTTGTTAACAAAAGCGTGAAATTCAATGCCCGGCGCGAGATGGTGGAGAGTATAAAAAATATATATGCGTATATATATATGAAGGAACAATTTACGACACTGCGAATTAAACTTGATTTTTATTTAAATAAATTGCATTTTATATGCTGCCCCCGCTCTCGTCTTTGGTTGCCGCGATAATAAGCAGGCAACGCTCGTAATTTGCACCGGAATTCAATGGGTGGTTAATGGCGATATGAGAGAGCGTGTATATTTTCGACATTTTCCCCAGGATATAAGGGGCAGACCGAGAGACGACTGCTTTATGCATTTTTATTTATTACAGCAGCAGGAAATGTTTGTTGATTTTCCGCTGGCACAATAAAAATCATCGCCAGCCAGGAATTTATTTTCTAGACGAACGCGCGCCGAGCTCTGTTCGAATCACATAAAAATGAGCAGGCAGAAAATACTTTCAAATTGTACAGGCATTTTTCTTCCTTTTTTTTGTTATTTATATCATTAAAAACGGAAAAGTACGTCGCAAAAGAACGCAACCAATTTGAATAGCAGCGAGTGAAACGAATTGATGAGGTACCGGGTTTAACGTGAATGCAATGGGTGTTTGAATAATACTTATGGAAGGGAGTAAGGAACAATATTTTTGTATAGAATAAAGTGCTTTTAAAAAGCAGATAGCTTTGGTAATAATTAATTAATAATTTGAAGAGAATTTCTTCTGTAATAATGAAGTATTAATTTGATAAGAATTTAGTGCAGTTACTTGATAGTCTAAGGGTTGAAAAGAGTGTGCCTAAATATTCTTGGTACCATTATATTAAAGATTAGCTACATTTTAGCATACCTTGCATATATAATAAATGCAATCTATATTGAATCTAATCCCCAGAACATCTCTTAACCCTCAGATTTATTAATTATTACCCTTTAACATCATTACAACTATAATTTATTAAATTTCATTCCTTAGTTGCAGAATTATTAGAAAGAATAATAATTTATTACACATTAAAATCCCTTTTAGATTAACATCTAATTCTTATAGCTAATTAAACTCTTACAACTGATAGCCTCACTCAACTTTCTTAACTTTACAAAGAAATGGCTCTATGGTGTGCAGGGTAATTTGAAATTTGAGTTTCAACTTCACCTGTTGCTCGCCCAAAGGCTCGAACTGATAGCTTCGCAGAAGTTGAGCCAGGACCAACTTCATCATCACCATCGCATATCGCTGACCCAGACAGCTTCTTGCGCCCTTCATAAAGGGTAAATAAGTGGAGGCATCAATTCTTGGCTCTGCTCCACTGGCCCAGCGATCAGGATTGAAGGACAAGGGATTCGGAAAGAAGTCCTTGCAGCGTCCCATGTAGAATAGTGAGATGATAACATTGCTGCCTTTGGGTATGAAGAAGTCATCTGAAATAGTTCGAAAAACACAGAAATAAAATTTTCAAAGGGCGTTCCTCAGACAGATATGAGTCGAAGTTTATATAACAAACAAATATGAATAATGATAGTGTGACAGTTGTTCCAGTTTTAAAGAATTCATCACGCTTCTCTGAATATTAGGAATATATTAAGTTCAGGTTCAAGTCAATTGAATAATTACGAGTACTTACTTATCTGGCAGTCTGAAGTGGCTTTCCTGGCCACAATCGGAGCCGAGGGATACAACCTCATCGTCTCCTTTACACATGCCTCGAGGAACTCCAGTTTTCCCAAGTGATCTATGGAGATTTGTTCGCTTGTGTCCCTGCCACACACCGACCACACTTCCTCTCGACAGCGTGCCTGATACTCTGGATGGAGAGTCAAGTTGTACATGCAGAACTTCAGAGTGGTGGCTGTCAGATCGAAGCCACCGAATATAATTGTATCAGCCTCCTCGCGAATATCCTTGACCGTCAAGAGCTTGCCCTCGGGATTCTTTGCCTGAAGCAGAGTATCCAGGCAGCAAAGGGTTGTCTTTCCTTCGCTTAAATCCGCATTCCTTGTACAATTAGAGTTCCGATTCGCATCATCATTTTGAATCTCATTCCATCTCTTCTGTATGATGGCCTCCGTAAAACCATGCAGCGTTTTCAGTAATTCCTCTTGCCGCTTAAAGTGTCGCGACTGGCGGTAAATGCATTTTTTGTGGTAAAGAGGATTCTTAAGATGCGTATCAATGATCTCCAGCATGCTTTAAGGGGATAAAATATATAAATTGAAATAAAAGATGCATTGTAAACTCACTCTTTGACTGCATAGAGGTAGTCCGACTTCTCGTCCGACTGGGCACCCACTGAGACCCCCAAAGCCGTCTCGCAAATGGTGTCCAAAGTGAAGCAGCTTATAAACTTCAAGAAGTCCACCTGCTCTCCGGTCTCAGAGTATTTCTCAAGCCTAGCCACTAGAATCCTCGACTGCTTCTCGAAGACAACCACAAATTGCTTGATCATCGCATAGTTGAAAGCCGGCATAATAATCTTTCTGCGATGCAACCACTTTTCGCCATTACTAGTCAAGATGCCCTCGCAGAGCCAATCCTCGAAGACATGGTAGTCTTCGGTCTTCTGCATCAGCTGCTGGGCGCTGCACAAAGCTTGAATATCCTTGGGATTGCAGTCCAGGAGGTAGAGCTTAGTGCCTATCCAAATCTTTCCACGATGATCGGTCAGGTAGCTGGTGACAAAGTGGGAGATGCGACGAAACGGATGCGGCCCCAACAACTTGGCCAGGATGTGAAGGTGGCCAATAATGGGCAGCGACGGCGGACCCGGCCAGTTGTGGGTGAACCGGTCCAACTTGGCCTGGTTCTCGCAGACATTCAGAAGGTACAGGGATATGCAGATCACCAGGAGACCAGCGGCTAACCAGAACATGGCGTCGGCTGAACTAGCTAACAACTGCCTGTTGGCGATGTAGCACCTAGAGTTTTAAGCCTCGCACTGTCAGAGATCAGAGACTGTGAATACTGATGAGGGTCACTGCCCCTTGGGACATAAAAGTGGAATATATAACACCAGAGCTGGATTTAGATGTATGGGGGCCCCGCGGTACCAGTCAAGTTAAGGCCCTTTATATAATTGAAATCTCTTAATTTTTATATTAATTGTTAATTTGCATAAAATCGAATTTATTGTTATATCGTTGAATATATAAATAATGGCACTTTAATTTTACATGTCATGGATATTTGAATTTTTTGTGTAGTTCAGTTCAGTTTAGCATATATACTTGAATAATATATATACTTGAATATACTTGAATTGAACATTATAAGATTTGTGTTGTGATGTTTTTCTTTATCCAGTTTTTGTATTCGTTTAAATTTTTTGTTTAGGTTTAAATTTATACAAAAAATAATAATTTTGTGGATTTATTTGTCAGGTACCCCGGGTGCCCCGTGGCAAATCCGACTCTGTATAACACTCACTTTAATGGTTAGAAAATATATAAAAAATATTAAGAAACTAGCGGAACGAGAGACTAGAAAATTAGAACAGTCTTTGCAACGAAGCCATAATAACAAATAATAAAAATATAACGATTTTAGCAAAATAATACATGTAAATCTGGAAACATATTAATATTTAAATATTGAGTCTAAATTATACCCCTGGAAAATACTTATATTTAGTTTCTAGCTTTAAAAAATTTGACTAAGCTAAAAAAGGTTCAATTGAGGCCTTAAGGCTAAATTAGCTCAACAAATAAGTAACTTTTCAGATCTAGACTGTCTCAACCATCTATCGATGCTTAGCAGGAAAATTTGTAATATATTATGTTCCCTTAGAATTCGATATTTTAGTTGTATTTGAAGATTATATACAGATTAAACTATTATTATTTAAACAAAAAATAGCTAGAATTAATGGCCCAGATCTTCACAGTCAATTTTTCTGACTCTGCAAAGATACGGCTTGATGGTGTGCAGGGTGATCACGTGATGAAGCTTCAGCCTCGCTTGCCGGTCGCCCAAAGGCTCGAACTGATAGCTCCGCAGAAGATGAGCCAGGACCAGCTTTATCATCACCATCGCATAGCGCTGCCCCAGACAGCTCCTTGCGCCCTTCATGAAGGGTATAAATGTGGAGGCATCGATCTTTGGCTCTGCCCCACTGGCCCAGCGATCCGGGTTGAAGGACAAGGGATTCGGAAAGAAGTCCTTGCAGCGTCCCATGTAGAATGCTGAGAAGACCACGTCGCTGCCTTTGGGTATAAAAAACTCATCTGGAGAAGATCAAAGGAGGGAAATAATTACAAAATATCAAAGAACAAGTCCTTGTTGCCTACTCACTAATCTGAAAGTCTTCCATGGCCTTTCTGGCAGTGACTGGACCCGAGGGATACAACCTCATCGTCTCCTTTACACATGCCTCGAGGAACTCCAGCTTTCCCAAATGATCTATGGAGATGGATTCGCTTGTGTCCCTGCCACACACCGACCACACTTCCTCTCGGCAACGTGCTTGATGCTCCGGATGGAGAGTCATGTTGTACATGCAGAACTTCAGAGTGGTGGCTGTGAGATCGAAGCCCCCGAAGATAATAGTGTCCACCTCCTCGCGAATATCCTTGACCGTCAATTGCTGGCCCTCGGGATCCTTTGCCTGGAGCAGAGTATCCAGGCAGCAAAGAGTTGCTTTTCCTATTCCCAGCTCTGCATTCTCCGTGGAATTGGAGTTGCGATTCTCAGCATCCTGTTGAATCTCATCCAATCTCTTCTGGATAATGCTCTCCGAAAAGCCATGAAGGGTTTTTAGTAGCTCCTGCTGGCGTTTGAAGTGTTTCGTTCGACGGAAAACAAACTTACTTCGGTAGAAGGGATTCTTGAGCCGCTTATCCAAGATCACCAGGATTCTTGAGGATTATAAGAGGGGAAAATATTGGTTGAAAGAAATAAGAGAAATAAATAAAACTCACTCCTTGACCGCATCGAGGTAGTCCGACTTCTCGTCCGACTGGGCACCCACTGAGACTCCTAAGGCCGTCTCGCAAATGGTGTCCAAGGTGAAGCAGCTTATAAACTTCAAGAAGTCCACCTGCTCTCCGGTCTCAGAGTATTTCTCAAGCCTGGCTACGAGAACTCTCGACTGCTTCTCGAACACCACCACAAATTGCTTGATCATGGCATAGTTGAAGGCCGGCATAATGATCTTCCTGCGATGCATCCACTTCTCGGCATTGCTGGTGAAGAGTCCCTCACTGAGATAGTCCTCAAACACCGCGTAATCATTGGTCTTCTGCAGAAGCTGCTGGGCATTGCCCAAGGCTTGAATATCCTTGGGGTTGCAGTCCAGGAGGTAGAGCTTGGGGCCTATCCAAATCTTTCCTCGATGATCCTTCAGATGGTCGGTGACCAGTTCGGTGGCGATACGGAACTGATTCGGCCCCACCAGCTTGGCCAGGATGTGAAGGTGGCCAATAACGGGCAACGACGGCGGACTGGGCCAATTCCGGGTGAGCTGATCGAGCCTGGATTGGTTCTCAAAGACCCGCAGTAGGTAAAGGACACCGGCTAGGAGAACGAAGTAGAGCCAGATCATTGCGTCGACTGCTTTAGATATCAACTGCCTTCGGTCGGTGTCGCATCAAGCGTTTTAAGCTGAACAGGTGCTAAAATCAGACTGTGACTACAGGTCTGGGTCACCGTCACCGGGGTCAAAAAAGTTGACCATAAAGCGGAGTCACACTCGGAAAAATAGTATGGGAAAACTGTTTGGGTAATTTATTATTTATATTTTAATTTGGGTTTGTGAATGTTATATTTTGTCACATTTTTTGTTCTTAAAGAACATTTTTAATTCGATGTTTACAGTGTTTATAATTATATTTATTATTTACTAAAACCATTAGAAATTTATAGTCTTTAAGCACTTGTCTTTAAACTAGTTACATCGGGATTATAAGGTTATCTTTGATAAATCCTCCTGAGAGGACCTATGAATTTATTATGATGCACCCTTTGTTGTATATTGTATAAATTATTTCATTTCCCGCTGCACTTAAAAATTATTCTCAAGTTTTCCGAGTGCATTAACTAAACGATCTCTCACTTGGTTGTGCATTATTGTGCAATACACCGATTAAGAGCAACTGTCGCCTCGGCAGCGTTGTTCAGACTGCGAATACGTATTTATAAGAAATTTGTATACCCAAATATGTATATTATATAAGCGTGTTCAAATCGATGGGGCTTTGAATTTGAAGTACACTTTTTGCTCGCCCACAGGCGTAATGTAAACAAAACATTAAGAGTAAGAATATTCTATATGCGAAACGAATACGGAATACTCTAGTATAGGTTGCAATTAGTCTCTGGAATAATTAAAATATTTACCCAATAACAATGGCCACAGTTTTCACTCTCCGTTAACTGCAATACAAATCTGCAAATGTTAATTTTTAGCTTGTGTTCTCAACCCCAAGTGTTTAGCATTTCACACCAAAAAAAAAGCATACACATTCGATTTTCACCAATGCCTAAAGCCGGTTTTTGCTGAATTTTATTTGCCAAATTATAATTCCAATTGTTTTTCGCTCGATTGCATACCAATTTCATAAAGCTCGTAAAACTGGATGGATGGATGAGTGGAGACAAAGCCACCCAGATCGTTGGGTGTATACGTGCGGGGAAATTGTGATTTAAATTGAGTACTAGGATCATAGATTTGCCATTTACCTTGGGAAGAAATTCTACAAATATCCAGTAAGGTTAGATAAATCACAATTAAGGAAGAAATCTTTCCTATCGGGTTTTAAATAATTTATTAAAGAGATATTTTATGTTTATAAAGTAAGGTAGTTGATTTACGACGCATTTTCCTGAACGGTTTTTTATTAACAAAATTAAGATAATATAATAATAATAGATGAAACCTATTAATTTTTAAGAGCTTTAAAGAACATTTGTGACTTAAATTATTCATGATTAAAGTAATTATGTACAAGAAAAAATATAAATATTCAAGGAGTTAAGAACAAACAAACTACGCAAATAACTTGCTTCGTTGGCGTCCCACAACAATAAACAAACAGTCCATCACATTTATAAATAATATATAATTTCAGCTTTATTTTCATTTATATTACGAATAGAACAAACATTCATTATGGGGAACTCTATTTCGATTGTCATTTAATATACTCTTCGTGAGTCTGTGCTGTGTGTTGTTGGCTCTCCTCTCGACCAACTGTCATTCAATTCAGTTTTTATTTCAAATAGTGCAAACAAGCAGGCACCAAAAAAAAATCCCCCGCCTCGTGTTTACACTAATTAACACGAAACAAAAGTTAACAGTCGAAACAAAAAAAAAGGCAAGGGAAAAACAATAAGAGTGCAAAGATAATTGTAATTGCAACGGATGGGACTGGGCTGAAAATAATATTTGCCGGTCAACAATTCATACAAAAATAATTAATCCTTTACGAATGTATTTCCGTCACTGAAAATTGTATTAAAGCAACTGGACAAGTGTCATAAATATGAGTTTAATTAAAATTGTTTTAGTCAGTTCAGGTTTCAGATAAAATGCAGAAACTGGCAGTGAGTTGATGGCACTTCAGCTGAAGTGCTGGGAAATACGTTAATTAAGTGCAGACCTGTGTGATTTATACTAATTAGAGGATATTGACGTTAACTTGGCCATATAATCAGCACACATTAAGGTCTAAAGTTGCAGAAGAGACGGGTTAATAACAGAACAAATAATGCACAAATTTATCAATGTAAATTAAAGTTGCAGGATAAAAGGGTTAATAAAAGATCAAATAAAGCAAAAATGTTTAAATTATAAATCTATATATTTTTGCTTTGAATAATTATTATCTTGGCTAAACAGTTAACTATTCTGCAACTGCCATACAATGCGAATTCAATGCCTTGGCCTAATCGCGGCTGCCATTCAACGCCACTAATCACAACTAACTGGACAAAGTACGACAATAGCCCTTTGAAGTCGCAGGCGAAGCCGAACAATTGCTTTCGCGTAAATTCCTTTATCTAATGGATGCCAATAAACAGCGATGTACACCCACTCTCAGACATCCTCGCCAGTATAATGCGGTTTATATAATGCAGTTATGCACCTGACAGGACCCAGAACATTGTCTCAAATGGAAAATTAAAAGTGATGAGCGGTCAAGAAAGGTGGAGTAGGAATCTAGAATACAATTCGGTGAAAGGTTGGTTTCGTGGGTTGAAAGTGGGAAATAAGGCAGTTGAAACTAATTTGAATTTATGTAGGAAAAATGTAGGGTGTCTTTGAAACTATACTTTATATTTTCTTAGGTGAATAAAGGTTTTTAATTTATGCTGAAATAAAATATTACTTTTATTTTAATGGCAACTACACGTTAATAAATAATACAAATCAAGGACATATGCTTAAATAAACAATTTAAATAACAAAAGAAGGTAAATTCCTACGGAGATATTTTCATAGACAAGTTTCTATCTTTAACTTAGAGTTATCTTTGCTATCATTCCTTTTGGCTAGAGTATTTATCCTTCGTATCATGGATAATACAATTGTTCCCTCATTATTGTTGTTTGTGGGCATTGGTGTTCTGTAATTAAACTGCATATTATCAGCCACGAGACACACACACTCAACTCAACTCTGAAGCCACCCCAACCCACTTCCACACCCACCCTCCTTCCTTGGATGTACCACATAATTATGCAGACATTTCCTAGTCCTGGGCGAGGTCAGGGAAAGGGACGATATGCCTGTGAAGGGGCCAGCCCGACCGCCCAGCTGTCACTTTGTGTTCGGCTTTTGTGTAAAATTTAATTTGGCTACATTTAATTATTGTTTATGTGTACGGCTTGTCCCTGTCGCTGCCATCGCATATTGTCATCTTATAAACAATGATAATTTGCCAAATGCAAGGCGATTGGCTAATAGATATCTCTGGGAGGATCTCTCCACACATGGCTAAAAGGAGAGATGGCCAAAGGGCAAGCCACGCGATATCAAAGGCTGAAAATACACCAAACAAAAATATGTGATTGGTAGTTTTAAATATGCAATTTATTGTAATTAAATAAAGTAAATAAATCAATTATATTGCATCAGTTAAAATATAACAAGATATTAAGCTTTCTGCAAACTTTCATTCACATTTAATGATGTTTAATTGAAAGACCACGTTTTGAAAGGCAAACAGTTAATATAATGTTTATGTATAAACAGTATTAATAGTTTTTTTTTTTTGTATCAACCCATTATATTTTAATTGCCACAATGTATAACGTTTGTGATTTTTTTTCCATTGTGCCTAGTTTTGAGTATGTAAATATAATTTGCAAATTATTGGCAGTGCATTTTACCCGCTCACTAATCGCATGTTGTGTCAACATTAATCGCATCAAATTTAATTTCACAATTAAATGCAAAGACGCGACGCGTTTAGCATAAATTAAGCAGCCTGTAAATGGAAGCCGCGGGCGGTTGTCCTGCTCCTGCTCCTGCGGTCTGGGTTTATTCTCCTAAGGTGTATGGGTGGAAAAAATGTAAACACCACCAAAGCCTAGGCAGCGGCTTCCGTTTCCCTTGAGGGGTGTGAGTGTACGGTTAGAATTTCGCGCGTATTTATTGCTTCAACTTAATTTAATTGACAACCCAATCTAAGGATTCATTAAGCTTGGGGAATTAAATGAGTTTAATTAGTGAGAGCAGAATCAATTACATTCATGCGGCTTACTGAAACTCTTTAAGGAAATTAAAGGTTTAAATAAGATTTAACACATCTCTTGATAAATAAAGAAAATAATAATCATATACACATCGTTTTTTAGAAACTAAATCACTCTCTAAATGGTTAATAATTGTCTATTATTTGAGTTTATTGTGACCAACAAATGAATCCAAACAGAAAGAACCTTTAAAATCTGGCCAGTCATTGATCATTGTATGTCTTAAATGGATGTCAAGTTATAAATAAATAAAATACTTGTATACTTCACGCCAATAAACTAGATCAAACAGCTATTCTTATTTATAATGTCTTTGTGATGAGCTTGTTTATGAACCAGTTTAAAAGATCTTCTATCTGCGGACTTGTGCCCAATCAACTCACTTTTCTTTCTTTATATTAACTCTGCCTTTGCGTACAGTTTTTGCAACTACAGTGAAGGTCAACAACTTTGAAACATAATTAAGAACATTAGCGTGAACAACTCAAAATTTTCTGCATTTTCCAGTTTCGCTTACAATTTTAAGTGATATCTTACTACACCAAGCGAAACCAGTTTTGATTCCAAAAATAAGCAATCAAGTTAAGAGTAAATCTCCGAAGGAGCTCCTCTGAATACAAATTTGAATTGCTAGAAATTTATCGGGATCAAAAATGATGTGGCAACATGACGCCTTTGGTTACAGCAAACCTTAATCTTAATCTCAGTCTCATCTGATGGCCCCCTAAGCAATCGGCGGCTTTAATAAAGTAGAAATAATAATTTTAAATTACTTTTTTAAGCCTCATGCTTGGCTGCCCTGGCCGTCTTTTTTCTTGAGTTTATTTTTAATTTTTTTTCACATGGCGTTTTTGTTGGGCCTTCCGCTGCTTAACCTTCGAGGTGCAAAATGTTTCTCATAAACGAGTACTTGTGGATATATCTGTTAAGATACTCTTTTTGGTACTGAATTAAAGTAGTTATGCATTTAATAAGGTTTAACAAATTCTCCAACATTATTTTAGAAATTATTATTATTATTATTTTTTTTAATTATAGTGTTATTTAATATTTAATATATATTGAAATGCCCTTAAGTCCCACAAAGAAGCAAACGTTTTGTTATAATTATGATTATCAAATTAAATGCTGGTTTGAAACCCTTTACTAACACTAAAATTTTATTTGCAATTTTTTTCAGGGTATTTTAAGTATCACCTATTGTTGCTTTATTATTTCTTGGCGTTGTTTTTTGGACAGGGCGTAGTTGCAAGTGAAGGACAGCGTAAAAACAACTACGGCCACTGCAATTTGAAGGCAAGCAAAACAAATGAATTCTGGGAGACGAAGTCAGAGCGGTCTGAGAGTTTTTTACAGCTGTTCTGAATGTAGTTTTTATTTCTTGGCAATGCACCTGAAATAAAAAAGACTACTTAAGTTATTGATGTTACAAATATTTATTAAAATATATTACATTTGAATTACCAAATAAAAAAGATATTCACTCTCAATACAAGCTTAAAATTTTGATTTATAGAAAAAATTACACATTAATTAATTTTTATTTTTGCTTATTCATAAATAAGTAAATAAATTATACATAATAGGTCTAGTGGCTATGAGTTTTTATATTAATTACTATAACTCCAACTAAGATTTAACTTACATATATTTATATAAAAACGTTATTTTAATGTATGAATCAGTAGTGTAACTTTTTCATTTGTGACATTTTGAAAGGATTAATTGCTCAATAATTGTGATCAGTGACTGACTTTTTCTTACCCTCCTTCCCCTCTGCTAGGATTGTCTTGGCCCCTTGGTCAGCCTCAAGAGAGCGGTTAGCAGTGGCAGTTGCCTCGACTTCTCGACGGTTGCACTTCACTTGCCTGCCATTTGGCCAAGTAAAGTTCGAGAAACAGTTGTCGCTGTTCTTGCTGTTACCATTGATATGAGTACGTTTCGCTGTTTTTTTTTATCTCGTTTCGATTATTACTTTTTTAGTCGTTTTTTGGGTGATTGTTGGCCACGGCTAAGTCACGTTCCGATTGCGCATTTAACGCGTTCGGCCGTCCGGTTAAGTAAGTTAAGTTTCTTGGCCAAAAAGTCTCTCTTGATTTGCTGGCTCCTTTTTTTTCTTTTTTGTTTTTGGATATTGCAACATTTGGCTGCCTGTCAGCTGGCAGGGTCAGACGGGTTTTTTTTTTTGGCTGCCGTTGCACCCTGAGGCTCGTCAGCACAATCATAAATCTGTCCGCGGACACTCGATGACCTTTCTACCTGCCCCGATAAGCGGTCAATTTGCAGCTGTCCTGTGGCATCCATAAATATAAGAAAATTAAGGAAATCACTTAAATATTTACAGTGCCTTCAAGAGGCCTACGTGACGAGGCACGCGACTGGGTTTTCTGAAACGAAAGCAATGATTTGGGTACGATTTATGGTCATTCTAAGGCCAGGGTTCAAAGGGAAATTCAGGGTTTCTTGAACATAACATTTAAGTAGTTTTAAGTGTACTTAGAACCCCTGAGAGTTCTGAGTAATATTTAATAGCAAATTAAATAATAATAAAATATTCAACCTAGATACATATTTCAGAGTATCCTTATGTAATATGCGGCATATGATATTTTTAATTTTCTGGAAAGGGCTTTGCACATGTTGCTTGTATTTAAGAGGTTTATTTTGAATTCTAGTTTTAGAAACCATTTTAAACCAATTAATTTTGACTATGGAAACATCTTTAAAGAATGATTTGTAATTATTAAATTTCTTGAAAGTTTATTAAAAGGTGATATATAATTGTAGCACTATCCCATAATCCGTATTATAATTATAATGTCACTGTAAATATATTGGTAATTCGTGATAAATTAGTATTCGTAAACTTAAGTAAATAATAATAATATAAAAAAATATTTTATGATAGTTAATTCTGTAAATTTTATTAAGATCCGTGTATCATTTTAAAATATCTGAATAATGTAGGGAATTAGAATTTATTGTAGATTACTTGTACAATAGTGTGGACTATATAAATAATCTCTCGTTTGGGATTGTATGTCTTATAGAGGACCCAAAAAACCCTTCTAATAAAGGTGTTTACCCTTTAATAATCATTTAATCGCCTAAATAAACCCCTTTCCGATTCCTTGTATCCCTGTGATATTATTACATATTAAGTAACCACCAACTTGTTGCCTCACTACACAAAAGTACAAGTGGAACCCAATTCCCTAGCGTGGGTCATTAGCCTGTTCGGGTAATCGAACTTGTTGAGTAAGTCGTCCAGCTTAATTCGTACCGATATCGTACATATACTATATATATACGAGTATTTTATATAGTATGTATAACTTGTTGTATATGTCTACACACGATCGGTGGTGTGTAAGTAAGTGACTTGGCTTTAATCAAACTTTTTTTTTTTTAATCGATTGATGGACAGCTGTGCTGGCCGCAGACAATTAGCACTGACCAACACGGCACAGTGACGGCAAAAAGTATGTACTCTCTCTCAGAGAAAACCAGATCGAGTGAGGTAACTCGTTCAAGAGAGAACTGTGGCTCTCTCTAGGCATATATCTCTTCGATCTCTCCGATCAGCTGATCGCTTTGCCCCTAGCTTTAGTGCTGTGTCTGGGACCCGCTCGAGCTCACTGTCATTGCAGGTCTCGGCCGAATCGCACGTACCGCCGCCGTCGTCGTCGTCGCTCAGCTCAGCTCAGCTCACCTCATCGCGTGCGTTACCTGTGCTTGTACCTGTACCTGTTTCTGTTTGGATTTACAGTTACTAACGAGTTATGTGCGCTTGAATGCCAAATTTAATTGCCGCTCTTTGCATGCTCGCCAGCAGTAATTTGAAAACGTTTTCGAAGAGTTAATATATATAAAAAACTCCGACTTTCGTTTTTCCCCTCCCCAAACTTTCATTTTTCCGGCTCTCGTGCTTGGCCCGTCGTGTGGCCATTGAAAACAGTGTCAAAACCAAGGTGCTAAAATAAGTTAATACTCACAAATATAATCCCATAAAAAAAAGAAAAAATTAAAAAAAAAAATACATAAAATAAAATTGTGCAACATCTGCGCGCGTGTGTGAATTGACAGTTTTTTTTTCCCCCCCCCCGGAGTATCTTCACGGCCCTCATGGACACCGCCTGGCGCTGTCGCCTCATGATCTTCGGCATCGTCTCCCTGCTGCTGGTGGGCGACCTCTTTGGCTACGGCGGCGGCATCAAGTCCAACCACCCCGAGCACCGCCATGCCGTCCGCTCCGGGGGCGGTGCGGTGGCTGCGAGAGCTCCAACGGGTCCGGCGGCTGCAGCGGCCAGCAAGTTCCAGACGAAGAATGCCGAAATCGATATAGCCGAAGGTGAGTTTCGCAAAAAAACATTTTATATATATCTTTTGGCCTTTTTGGATCATTGACAAAAAGTTGGTTAACTCGGCTGGCGATTTCTTGTGATTTTTATTTTGGTCGGGTTTTGTCTGTAATTATCCAAATTATGAAACACGTTACGTTTTTTATTATCTAAAAAAATGTAACAGACAATTTTTAGAGGGTTTTTAGATTATACAAACCTGAAAATCGGGTCAATAATATTACAAGTATTATAGTTTTTTATAAAATCTAATAAGACAAAAACATGATTTTAAATTGGTCTTGATTACAGAGAATCATTTTAAACTGTTTTAATTATGTCTTACTTTCTATAAAGTAAACGTTATACAAATTTAATACAACTAACTTTGATTTATACCAATTTTTATATAGTTTGAACTTCAGAAACTTAATTTAAACTGCTCTAATTAGATTTTATTTATTTTAGAGCAAACTTTATATAGAATTTTCACAAATAACTTCGATTTATTTTAATTTTGATGTGTAGTCATTTATTATTTAAAACTACTCCAATATCTTGCTTTTCTAGCAGTAAACATTAAACACAATTAAAATAAAATATAGTAAAGCTTATACATAATTCCCACAAATAACAACGATTTATTTCAATATTTAAGTGCTCCTAACTGCAGTTATTTATTATTTATAACTGCTCAAATTATATATTGTTTAAATTTCACTAAAAATTAAACTCAATTTCCACAAATAGCTCCAATTAGTTGCCACAAATTTTAACATACTAATTTTTCTGTAATTGCTAAACGTTCGTGGTAGTGGTAACAAATTTAATAATCAGGTTCAATCACTCGTTAGCCAGCCTCAAAATATTTTGTTTGTGCGTTTTTGTTTGATTTTTTATGGGTTATACCAATTTACTGATGTATTTGGTAGTATCAAGGTTAATTTCGATTTATAAATGGAGGCTTACGTACAAACAAATACCAATACAAGCCTCTGGGGCACGTGTAAGCTTCATTTTGGGGCTTAAATGTTTAATTACGGATTGTTTTGTTGGTAGGTGAAAACCGGAACTGAGCCGGGGGAGACTAAAAAGTGCGATTGTTTATTGGGCACGTGTTGCTCGGACTCCAAAAAAGTTAATGTAAATACATTAGGGGTGCCAGAGGTTTATAATTCATACAAAGGTGATGTAGGTTTCTTTTATGTGAAGTACTTACATTTATGGAGCCTTTCAAAGCACATCCAATTTGTTGTTTCTCTTTGTTTCGCTGAAAGCAAAGTCTAAGTCTCATCAATCCTCATTAGGAGTTAAACAGTGACAACATCTATAGTGTTCTACAACTTTTCCTAAAGAGTTTTTTAAAATACAAGTACTTGGAAATGTTAAACAATTTAAGTACCTAAACATTATCTGTAGCTGAACGTTGTCTGGCATATTAAACAGATACTTCAGTTGGCAAAAGTTTCCATTAACTACAGGCAAAGTCATTAAGGCTTTATGATCTGGCTTTTTGTGTGTTTTTCGTTGAGGAAAGTGACTTCATTACTCGAGTACTTGAATAGTAACGTTTTTTTTTTTGTGAGTAATTTCAATCTATGGAAAGTTTATTAAGTAAATAGTTGTAAAACCCAAAGGAAACTAATGTAAACTATAGCTTTATAAATATGTATTACAGGCATAACTTATACCAGCCTTGTTGCACTTTATGAAAACTACGAACAAACTTCAAAGTATTAACAACGGTCGTTGAATTATTTAAATTATTATTCAACACCGTCGAAGTTCATGTCCAAACCGATTGTTCAAGAGCTTCGAAAGGCTATTCGAATTCACTTCTTCGGCGCCACTTTCTCGCTGATTTGCATACACAACATATCGAACCCTATTTCGAATGATATAACCTATTGGAGCATTGCACAACAGAGGTAGGAAATACACTCTGGCAAATAAGTGTATAGGGAATAAATTTAAATTAAATAAACTCGAAAAAAAGCCAAGAGTTGAGACATTACGATCAGTTAAAAAAATAATATTAATTCAGGTTATAACATTTTTTCTGGATTTTAAAATTTGTGATTTATAGATCTGTACTAAAAAATATTTGCAATATTCTACAACCTACTCATTATTACAAAATTAAAGGACTAGTTATGTATATTCTCTATGAAATATTTAACTTGTTACCAAAACTTAACAAATCCTTTTTTTTTTACATGAAATAAATATTTAAATGTTCAATATTTCCTCTCCAAACATGAAATATATAAAGTTAAAATCTACTACTTATATTTTAAACCATCTTAAAACATAACTAAAGTCATTGTTTCTTGAATGAGTTCAAAATCCCCCGTCGCAAATCTCTGTCTTCTTCATTAGTAGCACTAAAGCCATTCACAAGTCCCTCGAAGTTGGTATTTCTTTTGTGTTTCTCGAGGTGAAAGTGGAAAAATGCCAGGCAAATAAACTTGACGTAATAAAACTCCGCACAAACACAACAAGTTTTCGCTTTGCATGTTGCCAGACGAGAGACGTCTCTTTGCAACTTTCCCAGAGAGTCGCCGGTTCATTAGGGGTTTTTCCTAAACACAAACACAGCCTTTATTTTTGGCTCTCAAAATTCCAGTTTCGTAAGCGATGTCTAGACTAGACTATAGAGATTTTGCTAGTCACTCTGCAGAGTCAAAAAAGTTCATTATTCTAACCTGATTACGCGAACAGGAAGTGATGGAAACTCGACTTGATTTGTGACATTTAATTTATCAGACAAAGATTGGGTTTTGGAAAATATTCAGTCGGATACCGACCACAACCGGTTCCGCTTCCAGACGTAATCGATCCCATCCGAAGAAGTTGTCTAGGCCAAAAACGAGTTCAACGGAAATCGAGAGTGAATTTTTGGTTCACAAGCGAAATAAATATTTGAATATTCACGTCGAGAGCTCTTGTAAACGCCACTAAAGCACGTGCCCTTCCCCATCTTTTGCCGGCTGGAAATTATCTGAATTGACAATTTTGGTCTCTTCTTTCCACGACTCTTGGCCAACACAGAAGCTAAACAAAAAGATATATGTATGGAAAAAAAATACAACCTTTAGTTGGTGAAGGCAGCGCGGAGTTTGCAATTCAATTCGTATTTATTTCCATTCAATTACGTGCACTCGGAAGGCAAATCGATTCACCTGAAGTCAACTTAATTGACTTGATATAGTATGTACAAAGGTGCAAGAAATCGCATTTTTAGCAGTCTGCAAATATTCAAGTTCAATGGTTTAAGTTGTTTCAGAAATTCCAATATTCAAGGGAATTTTTAAGTATGTTCCGGCTAGCTTACAAAGATAATTCTAAAGGGTTAAAAGGAACTATTAAATTAATATCTAAATATTTAATATGTGGTTTAAATTAAGTTCAAAATATTTTAAACATAAAAAATATACCTAGTTTTTTTGTGGTCTCTATCCTTTTTATTATTTAACAAATTTCTTGATTAAAAATCACCAATCTAACAATATCTATTGATTATCATGTAGAATGAATTAAAATTTATACACACAACCAAAACCAGCTTCAAATAAATTTAATTTCTAATTAACTGATGAACCTGATAATAACAATATTATTTTTTATTTAAAAACAAATATTTATTGCAAATTTCTACTAATTTTAAACCAGTTTATTTGATTTCTTTTAGTTTAAAAACAAATAATTTCTATTGAATTTAAAACAAGTTCATAGAAATATCAACCAAAATATTTATCTAAATTCTAAATTTACCTAAACCAACTGAGTCATTCTCGACTGCATTTCTTAACCAGCAAACTGGATCTATAATGAGCCCAAAATAAAGCCAGATTTGCGTCATAAATTGCAAATTTGATAATTAAAATCAGGTAACTGTTAGCCAGGTAGATGGATTTTCACACCGCAATAGGGTTTCCTGCGGCGGTTCCGCATTCAAAGTTCAAACTTCGAACAAGCCAGCCGCTAAAACATAATGAATATTCCGATAATTTATAAAAAACTAAGCGTTGGATGACTGAACACAAATATTTCAAGTAAAGTTCAACGCATTGACATGGCCTTGACGTTAAAACAAAACAAAAGGCAACAGAAACATTAAATAAATGTTGAAAATATTCGCAACAGCTGATTGAGCGAATGCTTGAATAAATATTTGATGCACTCGAAAAAATCAACGTAAATTTGTATCTGTTTTTTAATATTCCCGATTTATATATACATATTTATTCATATGTTTCCCAAATGAGTTGTTTCTTGTTGACAAAACACATCTATTAGTCATTGTTTCTAGCTTCTTTTTATTAGCTTTAGATTTGGCAACCTTGAGGCCGGTTTCTTCCCACCTCCAATCACCGATCTCTCAGATTCTCCCCCGATTTATTTTTATTTTTATTTAACGATTTGCGCAGTTCCCGAAATCTTAATTTGAAAGCAGTTAGCTATGCAAATGAGCGCCAGCGAGTAAAGCCAAAACAAATGTCACATTCTGATAGAAGCCTGAATTTCTAACTTTGTTGTTTTTAATTTTTAGAGCACGACTTCAATGAGTTCTCAGCCGCTGCCGAGGCTCTGAAGCCCGGCATGGCTGTGGTGACGGGAGCGAGCCTGAAGACCAAGTCCCAGCTGACGGACACCATCAAGGAGTCCTGTCTCCCGAAGATGCTCTGCGAACTAGCCTCCAAGCCGGAGTACCAGCTCAGCGAGAAGGAACGAGAGCTGCTTAGACTGATCAGGTGAGTTGATACACTGGGAGAAAAGAGTGGGGAGGGAAGAGAAAAGTGCTAAAAAGAGTGCACTAGAAATTTAGAAGTCAGAGTTCTTTGGTGTGTAAAAAGAACCAGGGAAGTAGGGTGTTTGAGCTGAGTTGAGTTTCTTTTAAATTTTCAATAATATTAAATATAATAATATTATAAATATATATATAAATTTAAATTTAAATTAAATCTAAATTAAATATAAATTTAAGTTTATTTAAAAGTTCAGCTAAATTAAGCATTGTTAAAGCATACCAAATATATGAGCTAACATAACAAATTGAATATAAATGTCAGCATATACTGCAAATACAAGAATTTATGGAGTTTTCAAACGAATATGTTTTCAAAAACTGGTTGGCAGTGACTTGCACATCAGCTTCCACTAAAAATATAAGTTCTCTGCCTTAAAGACAATCCATTAATAATAGATATTTGACATAAAACATGAGCTTGTTAGAAAGATCTTAAGAAAAGTAGCAGGTTGGACGCGTGTTTATTAGCTTACAGAAAATATAGAAATATCAATAAAATATAAAACTTGTATTATAAAAGTAAACAAAGTATTCTAAGAAACTTTTATAAATTATTAGGAACCACTTTTATAAGAGGTTGAAAGACGCAACTTAAAGACTTTGTTTTAGAGACTTTAATTACCTAGCAAAATTAATCATAAAGTCTGCCTCAAACATGTTCTATTTTCCCAAGTAAATATTACCTAAATAACTTAATTACTTTTGAGTCTATAAATTGCAAACAAGTAGAACCAGTTCCAAGCTGATCTAAAAATGATTTGCATAATCAACAGTTACAAGAGTCTAGCTAACCGGTTTCAAAGGGTTCGCTTTAAAATTCTATTAAAATCATTCACCAGCTAAATAAATTATATGGGAAACTGAAAAGCCAAAGTGCAGCTGAAGCAAAAACAAAGGTATTCCATAGCTGTTTGCCTGATGTGACAAATACTTGAGCTTAAGGTAAACCCCGCACACGGATCAGCAGTCGTAACCTACCCCAACTTCAGCTGTAACCTCGCACTTGAGACGAAGGTGAGCCCGAAGCTAATGTAAAAGCTAGGCTTCAGAATCTATACTAAATCAACAGCAAGGTGAATGGCTGGGGCATTCTAGAGATACACGAGTCTAGAGATACATACTCACTGAAAGCGAAACCTGAACAAACTCCGGCCAAGCCAAGCGCTCGAGGCGCAGGCGAAGCGTGAAATGATAATGACTTATTATAATATTTAACATTTGTTCAGTTGTGGAGAAACTTCCGTCTAATGCTTTGGGTTTCCATTATTTGCAGATCTCCGACTATGCCCTGGATGATGAACATGCCGCCGAGCAAGTGGTACTTCGCCGCCCACATGGGGGAGCTAATGCGTCACACGGGGGACAATCTCAGCGGACCGATGGGATGCGCCAACCTCTGGCCCAACTGCCCGATCAGCTCCAAGAAGCTGATGAAGCTCAGCTACAAAGTGAGGGTCTAGTCTGTGTCGTCAGCACTCGATCCCTAAGTATTAAGCATTAGGATTAGACAGCTCGACTTTTGTACCATACGTCTTCACCCGTGGATCCACCCTACCGCACCCTACCTTGTACATGACCCTATGTTTAGACTTAGACCTTAGTCCCCCGACACGACTGAAGTGACTGTGGAACTGCAAGCACTTGTATCTACTAGCTGCGAGTCCTAGGTAGATTTTAATTACATACGTGTGACTAGTCACGACCCGATTTAGCCTTAGGTCTAGTCGTAAGTTCGATGCTCCTGTAATTGTTAATAAATGACACTATTGCCCTAATGATCTGTCTTAATCCGTCATAATTGTGCTGCATCACCTTCGGGTCATTTGTGAAATGGCTTTAATAAAATGGCAAACACTACTTCAGTCTCCCAAGTGAACGAACGTGCTGTAAGTAATTGCTAGGAAGCGTTCAACCTGCTGGCAATGGATTTATATTTTTAGGAATTACTGTGCACTGGGAAGGTCGCCTTTGCGACAATCATTAGAGGTTTTCTCGCTTGACTACGGGGTGAAGTTGAGTTGATTTTGCTTAATTGGCATGCTACGGCCAGTGGGAAAAAGTTGTTGGGGAGGGTAGCTTAAGAAATATATTCAAGCAATAGAAATAAAATAGTTTTTAATTATATTAATAGTACAATAAGCGTTTCTTTTATATATTTCGAAGGGGAACCTTCTGTTTACAGTGTTATCTTTCAAGAGAAGTCTTCTGTCTGATTGAATGTACATTTTTCCACCTGAAAACTCTAACCTGGAAAACTCTCTAACTATAGAGATCCTCAAAGTCCAGAAATACAATATATATTTTCGCTAAAAAGTATGGAAAGATACCAGTTACGGGTATTCTATGGTCAGGGCAAGCCACTAGTTCACATTTCTTTTCACATGAGTTTGTAGAAGATATATTTTAATAAAAGAGTTTTAAAGAGTTTTCTTCTATGTAAAGTTGTTGCTCATTTTTATCTGATTTTTCTGTGTATGGACTTATAACTGCCAATTGGTTCCAGTTTATCTTTATTGGCTCAATTTTACCTGAAAAGTAGTAAATTAAGTACTGTATAGAAAATAAAAAATACAGTAGCCAATAATTAACAATTTCGAAGTTCCTAAGGCTCAAAATAATGCATTCTAAAACGGTTTGTATATATATTTTCTAAAAACAATTGAAGCTGCAGTACAGCTAACATTTTAATATTTTAAAATAAAATACTTAAAACCTCATTTAAACCAGTTTAAAATCATTCAAACAACTATTTCCAGCATACTTTCGGGGCTAAGACAAAAAAGCCTGCATACCTCCTACCTTGAATGCACACAAAACAAAGCCACAAACTTTTTAGTGTGTACTTTATATGTAAATTTAACTCGCCCCAATGACAGGGGACAAAATAAAAATTAGAATACTTTAAGCTTTGTTTACAATTGACTCTCAGCCCGATCAAGTATTCCAGAGACACATTTGCTAGCAAAAAACAAACGATATTCGAGTGAAATTGATGGATTATGACAAACATATTGATGGCTGAATTATCAGACAAAATAATTTGGAATGAAAACAAAAACAAGAAAGTATTTTTAGATTTTTTTCGCCTATACATAAATCAGTCAGTGACACGAGGCAGTCAATGAAATAAATCAAAGCAGCGGGTTTGAAAATTGATTTTCAATTGAAATTCCACTTGCACTTGTCGCCCGAAAAACACGTTCAATTTGGCAACCATAAAATGTTGGCCAGAAATTGCACTCCAAAGAGTACAACAAAAAGAAAATACAATAATAAAAGTCAACAAATTTGTAATATTAAACTGAAATTGTGAAATTTTTTGTTTCTGTTACGCTAGTTGCGTGTTTTGTGCGCAACTTTCATTGTTTTGGCCTGGCCCAAATTTCGAGTTTGGCTCAATTTCTGCCTTTTTTATTTTGGTCTGACGTTTGACAAGTTGTTGGCTTATGCAATTATGTAGGGTGGGTTGCAGAGGAGGGAAAATGCAGGTGTATTCCAGGTGCATTGTCTCAGACTTCTGCCAGAGTTTGGTGGTGGGTTTTTCTTTCTTGTAATAATTTCCGCATACTTGCCGGCTCCAAAAATGAAAGCTAATTTTTGGCGACAGCTTTGAGTCACCGAATTGGGAATTCTCTATGGGTTTTATTATTTATTGCTCAGTTAAAGTTGTAATAAATTGTGTTGTGGAAGATATTTGTGATTTATTGGAAAAAATAATTATTTAACAAGTTTTCCCTAGTAATTTTTGTATTTATTTAAGATACCACCTTCTAGGGTATATAAATTATTAATAATTATTCAACTACTCTAAGCCTCTCTTATAAACTGGGAAAAACCCAAAACTTTCCTTTGTAAAAATTACATTTCCCCAAAACCTACTTCCCTGCTGTGCATGAAAATGTAACGCGAACTTTGAAACACCTTTACAGCTGGGAAAAGGCGAATTTTCCATAGCTCAGTTGGTGCAGTTAACCATCACTTGAGTGCCTCTCCAGGTAGCCTCCACTGTGGCAGTATTGCATAACTCGACCGCCGTGGTGCCTACGTGATTTGGCCGAGAGCTGGTGGTGGCTTTAAACGGGTCCCGGCAACTTGGCCAACTGACTGATTGAACCACTCTTTGGCGGACGATCACCAGACGACAGACGGCAAATTATTCTTTTTATTGAAACCTCAATTGCATCTGCACAGTTATTTGAAGTTGATTTCCTCGATGCTGCTTTCATTTCCTTGCCCCCACTTTGCTTTACCGATCAGAGCAGCCTCAGCTCGTTCACCTGGTCAACGACACGTGCTCCATCTCTCGATAAATGTTTTCGCAAATAATAAGCATAAGCTGTAGGCTAATGTTAAAGGTGTTAATTATATTTAGTGAGGTACAGGGAATTTGTAGTGTTTAAGCAATAGTTTATACCTGACCAGGTCCAGTAATTTTTATTATTAACAGCTTTTGAGACTCTCGTTGATATTACCATTATTCTGGTCTGAATTTTGTAAAAGGCGAATTCTCCTACATTCAAAAAACCAAAAGAAAAAGAATGTTTTGAATATTTTAATATTTTAAAAATATTATCACAACCTAACTCTAAAAATAGGTTCCACCTTAGCCAACTTAAACTTTGTTGACCCACAACGTCAGCTACGATCCGGGCAAAACCAATTGCTCGAAATTAAGCAAACCTCTCTCACATATAGGAAATCTCGCACTTCGTACTCGCACTCGCACCAGACGGACACACCTAACGGAAATGAAGTAATTGATATGCAAGGCAAATAAATATAAATAAAGAGCAAAAAAAAAGGAAATCCCCATCCGATGCCCCGCAAGTCCGAATGTTCGGCAATTTTTTGGCTTGAAAGATTTCATAACTTTTCATAATTGCACAGACGAAGACCAACCACACCACAGAGTGGGGAGGGATACAGCCAGACATACAGCTGAGGTTAAGACAATAGGAATAGCTTGAATATATGTAGTAGATTAAGAAGATTTATAGAAAATAAGTAATTATGCAGCATACTTTTTGAATAATAACTTTCTGCCCTGACTAGAGTATGTTATGTATATTATGTTATGTATTATTTAATTGTAAATGTATTTTATTACTTTTAAAACAAATTAAAATATTTATTTTATTGTTTTTTCATTTCTTGTTGCTATTATCTTGACCATTATTGTCTGCCTATATGTACTGAGAGGCGCTTTGGACTTGAGAGAGCTTGGCGCCCAGACTGCTGCGCCCTGCGCTTAGTGGGCCTCACTTTCACTTACTGGTCTTGTCTTTGGCTTCCGCACAAAACTTGGTCAAAATGCAAAACAAACTTGGTCCGCAAAAAAAAAAAAAATCCAAAACCAGGCAGAGGCGTCGAAACGGGGATGAAGAAACTCTCTTCTTAAGTTTCTATTAAATATTTCAATATTTTAATTTGACAATTTGATATTCATTAATTTCGTATTTCTGACATGCTGCTAACACAAATAGTGTATGTGATTGTGATTGTGATTTAAAATATTTTAATTAATTGAAATCAGTTCCATGTTTTATATAAAAAATATTTGAGTTAAGATATGTTTAACTTTTAACATTTGAAGAGAATAAAGGAAATTTTCTATTTTAAGAATATATATAAATTAAAAACAAACTATTTGAATTAAGATTTGTTTAACAGAAACATCAAGTGTCTATTAAACCCTTTTTAAGATAATCGGCTAGGACATTTTCTATTTTCAGAACATATATTTTAATAGAAATAATTACAAATAAGAACTTGTGAATGATTTTTCTAAGGCCTTTTATATTTCTTACACCAAAACTCCTTTCTTAACCATACATTGTAGCGTAAAAAACAGTTTTCTTTCTGTTTATTACTTGAAATAAATATTTTATAAAACAACTTGTCAAAAAATCGGTTGAATCTTTTTTTTTAAGAAAAAATAATATAAAACCCTCTATATTCAATAAAATTATTACAAAAAGGAATTTATAGAAGGTTTTTCCTGAACATTTTCTATTTCTTACACCAAATCTCCAGTCTTCACCATTAAGTCAAAGTTAACAAATAATTTCCCTTCTGGCTTTTACATTCAAATATAATTTATAATTTATCATATTTTAAAATCAGTAAATTTAAACTGCGGAATCCCCTAATTATTTTCCAACTACTTCCCTGTTCCCAAAAACCCACTCATTTGGGGAGTGTAAGCTTTACACAACAAGTGATTTCTTTGGGGCCTACACTTGAAGTTCGGCTCGGCTCGCCGACTCCGTGTTCGTCTCCATCTCCACATCTCTCTCTCTTTGTTTACATTTAAGTTTCCGTTTGGTTTACTTTTTATGCGGCACTTTGGCGGCTTTAAGCGGCTGCAGGTCGCTTTAGTCAGTCCAAGACTTCAGGCGCACCAGGTCGCTTCGCCCGTGGTTCGTGGTTATATCGACTTATACACAATAGTATTACGTTTCACGTTGCCCAACCTTTGGCGGCCATGAATCTCCGGTACATCTGCACACTGTCCCTGGTGCCGACGCTCTGCGTGCTGCTCGTCTTGCTGCTGGAGTACGTGGAGGAGGGCCTGGCCCAGAGCGCCGACCCTCTGTTCGAGCTGCCCGTCCAGCTGGTAGGATTCCCCGTAATTGTGCTCTCCGTCCGCCTGTCCCAGTTCGCCAAGAAGCTGGCCTACTCCCTCAATCCAAGTGAGTCCGATTGATTTCGGTTTTTTATCCAAGTGAAAGTTGAAAATATGTTGTGCATAAATTAAGTGTTTTGCATTGTTGAAATCAGTGCAGGAATTCGATTGGGAAATTCCGAAAATGCGAAGCCATCGAAAGTTTGGAGAGCGTGTCGAATTGTAGAGGAAATTTCATATGAATAATAATTTCATATTTATATTCAGTGCAACTTACACATGTATTTACTTATATATATGTATGTTCATACATATGCACATGCTTCCGTAACTAAAAGACTTAAGAACACGATCAAATTACTTTGTTCTTTGGCAGAAATTCTTGTTTATTCGAATATAAATGTATCTGAATAACTCAAAGAAACTTGCTTAGGGATCATCAGGGTGAAAGACCAAGCGGTCCTCGTAGAATTTAATCACCATTTGTGGCCATTTAACGTGGGCCACCTTGGCGGGCACCATGTCGGAGCGTTCTGTGCCCTTCCAGTGGATCAAAAACTTCAATTCGCCGGAAGTATCGCTGACTCCCAGTATTTGCAAAGGCTCAAAAATGGAATCCCCTATTTGAATCTTATTTTCATTTTCGGGGCCATTGTTTGTTTCATTGTTTGACATGATGAATCTTCGTTTGGTCCAGTTTATTTGTTCTATTCAAATAGCTTGAGTCAGCGGGTTTAAATGATCCTGTAAGTTGACGCAATTAGTAAACTTAGCTTTCTCAACTTTTACAACTTACCCCTTTTTTCGTTTTTAGCAGCAAGAAAACTTTTCAAGAAGCAGAAAAAGAATTTTTGGTAATCTCAGCTGTACTGCTTTTATTCCTTTAATTCAGAACGAACGGAATGGAACAGTTTTTGACATACATATGTACTTATAAAGCTATCGGTCAGCCAGAGCAGGAATGTTGAATTATCGAAAAGTTGTTTGGGTATTTGTTTATTGTTATTGTTTCCTATATGCACATATGTATTTTAGATTTAAGTTAAAATTATTATGGGAAAATAATTAGTGAAATGGTTAACAAGTATTTATTGTATCGTAATTGTTTTAATATTTGTAAAATGTTCCAAATATCCTAAGTTTTGCAATAGTTTCCTTGCATAAAATATAAAAATGAATGATTAAATTAGGGGATGTATATTTTAATACTCAAAGATAACGTTAGTTAACTTATAGGTAATTCTTAACTGTATAAAGTACATTTCAAATATGTATGTATAAAGTACAATTTCTTGTTAAAATGAGCTATTCACACCACTTTGATGTGTTATCATTTGGGGACTCTCCCAAACCATATTGTAAATGCTTGTCCACACTGGATGATGTTCCGCTCATTGCGTTTTGGCCCGTAAAAACCTGATCCGCAAGTGCGATGACAAAAGCGGTGGCCAACTGTGATCGTGATCGACCACTTAGCCGACAAAATTGTGAAAATGGGGTCAAGGCTGATGGTAAGCCAGTAGTTGAAACCATAACAAACACAACAGCAGCGCACAGCCGGAAATAAAGTCATGGATCTCTGATGTATACATCGTATAATAGATGTGGACAGCTGAGGTGAAGCGATGCATGAGTAATTGGGTATATCCCAAAATAAGAAATAAAGGCGACTTCAAAAATCGATTTTAATCGATAAACGATGCTTTAACAGCTGATTTCTATATATCCCAGAAACTTTATTTGTAAGTTATTTAAACAATTTGAAATAAGAGAATTTTATGTCTTCAAAAACTGAGGAATCGGTTTTAAAGCTCATATTTATTTATTTTTAATTATATTAAATATCCTTTATCATTTCCTTTTTTCCAGGCACATATAGATCACGCAGTCGTAGGGATACCGCACACCCGCTGTCCCTTGACGCTGAACTCGCTCAAAAGCAGATCCTACTGGAGTTCGGGCCGCAGGCTTGCATCCTAGAGGAGCCCTGCCGTGTCCACGCCTCCCGCCACTCGGGTAGCAGCGAACGCCGATTGTCGGGCGAAGGCAAGGCGAAGCCACATGCCGCCTGGTCGGAGGTCTTGAGGTTAGTGTACCTCATAAATTTTAAAATATATTTTGCTTAACTAAAATGGGGTTTGGGTACTACTGAAAAATATTTAAAATATGTACATGTATATATTTTTTAAATATATTAAATATTTAAAAGGTTTATTAATATATTTGGTTGGGTTCATGTATTGTATTGTTTATATATTAAAAGCTATGCATATGCATATAATAATTGTGTCTAGCTGTAAGTTCCAGTCTTCTTATAGTCAATTTTTAATGTCACTAGCTTTTTCCTTACAAATCTGTAATTAATTAAAGACTTCCTTAAATGCTTACATCTTTCCCAGATTTTCGCTTCATCTCTTAGCCAGTAAATCCATTTCTGGCTGACTGACTTTATGGCAACTCACTCGAACCTCGAACTGGCAGTAACAACTTGAAGTTTCGTTAGTTCTGGTTCTATTTCTGTTCTGCGATTGCACTTCTCATTGCAGTTTGGCAAATGAATGGCTTGTTTTTAGCCAAAGCAAAATGTTTTCCAATCAATTTTTATGTCCTCCTTGTTGTCCGCTGTGTGTCTCCCTCATCCTGGCATTGCAGTTCGCCCATTGTCATTGGCATTGCTAACTCATCTGTGCATAATTTAATGTCTCCTTGGGTTTAAAAGTGCATGTCACGAGTCGTGGCTGTGACTCTCTGACTTTGGATTTCAATTTGTAAGTTTACATAAATTTAGTTTTTCCGCAGCAGTTCCTGATGAGTTGGTTGCCCTCGCAGCCATCACCATTGTCATGGTAATGCTGCAAGGCAGCGAATTATTCTTCTCGCCCAGGCTAACTGCTGTGATTCATAATTAATGCGCTTGTCTTTCCAGTTTCCTCCTAGCTTTTCTTTTTATTATTGGCATTTTAGGTAATAAAAGCAAGGAAGCGCCTGGGTCAGTCTTGGTAGTAAAACATTTTTTATTATTGCCTGAAGTTTCCATTTTGAAATGGGAGGACAAACAAAGGGCAGATTAAAGAAAAGCTTCTTAGGACTGCTATAGCCTTTGGGCAGACGTGTCGTATGTGTAACATTTTCTCGTTTCGGCCAATAGTCATACCCCCCATTCCCTTCATTTATTCCATTTAATACATATTTTGTGATATCGCAAAAAGGTTTCCACATGCATCTGACACTTTCACACTTAATGTGCAAAAATGCTCACCATTCACCCCTCGCCCTGGCCCTAACAACGACCAAAGTTGTGTGTTGTTTGGCCAACGTGTCAAGAGCAAATATTCAAAATTATTTTTGAAATGTTCGTCTGTCTGGGAGGAGTCCGAGCCGAGACCTTCATCCCTGACCTGCCTCCGTGTCTGGCTGTGATGTTTTCTCGTTTGGTTTTAGTTTTGTTTAGGTTTCGTTGCGCTGCAAATGTAATTGGCATTAGAAGAAGAAGTTTTCTGCAAACTCGACGTGTTTTGTAATAATAAAATATGATTAAAGTTTTTGATTAAATTTATGCAAGTGCCCAGTGGGGAATGGAATGCCAGAGCTGGCTTTTCTCCAGGTTTCTGTACTCCTGCAAGTGTGTTTTTGTTACTGGACTTGATTAAATTATGCCATTGCAGACGTGTGAAATTTCAACTGTCCGAAGTTGCTCTCCTATGGAGTGTAAGGTAAAGGGTTTTGGGGTGCAAAAAAAAAAAAGGTGAAAGGATATTACACAATATCACACAAAGTAATCAGCAGGGAACATTGTACAAAAGGGATACATACCTTTGTAAATTTGTATAGAAGGAAAGACAGGGAAAATATGAGGTTTGTTTTACACAAGAAGTTAAGTTTGCTAAGAGAAACGTGTGTGTTGTGTAAGCTTAAATAACTAACTAACTCAATTTATTACATTCCTTGCCTCTAACTGCATTTAATCAAAGCTCGTGAATCATTTTACTATAAGTATCATACATAAATATCATCTCAAGCACATTTAATTCACAAATGAACCAAGCAACATCCACACCTCACCCTCCCAACAGACCAGCATCCCTTTTCTGGCTGCCTCTGAAAATTGCTTTTGTTTTTAAACAAGGAATATGGCTTCATTGGTGTTTTGTATATGTGTTTACCTGCCGACTTATAAGTAATTATTTTCTGTAATCCTGCACTCTCCACCGCCTGCAACATGCAACATCAGGAACTACAAGGTGCAACCGGGCATCGGCGGCATGAAGCAGTGGTACCTGCTCTCCCTGTTCATTGGCGATGCTGTGCGGGATGTGCCGCTGTGCAAGCATTTGGCGAAAAGGATGCCCTGTCCTGGAGTTGGACCGCTGCCGCCACCCCAGCCCCGCTGAAGATAAACCCATTCCCATAGAGACCAGGAGGATGGACATCCCCAGTTTTAGTCAGTCACATCGGACATCTTTGTTAATCATCCATCTTCCGGCCTCGTCCATACTCCTTCCTCCTCCGTTCACCTCTTTCATTACGCAGTACTTTTAGTTGCTTTTAAGGGTTTTAATTTAAACGAACGCTTAGATTTATGAGTAAACAAATGAAAATAAACAAACCAGCTGTTGAAAAAAATCCAAGCCCCAAATTTGTGTGTTCCTATGCCGGGACATGTCTGTCTGGACGACTCCCTCAATATTTCCGCTTGGACAATGCATTTCCCACTCCCTCCATTTCCATGGCGAGGAAAGGAGCAAAAAAAATTGATACGCCAAAGAGTATGCTGGGGAAAAATTCGGACTGGTTGCAACGCCACTTGCAAATTGTTGACGCAAGGTATTAGGCTTGAGAAGAGTGGGTTTTCTAATACCCTGTAATTATTTTGAAATTTTTAGAGAGATAAGTTCCGGTTTTGATTATTTTTTGTTTGAAATTTTAAAGACATTAGTTCAGATTTTGGATTATTTTGTTAAGTTGGTCTATTGGGGGTTTAAAAATATTATTACAACTCATAAAGTTGAAAAATAAAAGTGTTTTCCTACAACCCAAAATGAAAATTGTTTCCTTGAATATTTATTATTGAGGGTGAAGGGGCCAAGACAGTATAAGCTTTAAGATGAGTAACGCCTTACCATTAATTTCCCATGTTAATTCAAGTGTATGCGCGTTATGCATCTTGCACATTATAAAGTCTGTGGACTACACTATAATTTTTTTTACTAAGTATCAATCTTAAAGTAAAATTGATATATTTTTTATAACATTTCCTATGATGACAACCATTTCAAGTTTTAAGAAAAATATCCATAAAAAATAAATAAAAAATACTCCCTACCCTTAGGAACCTTTTTTCCAAATCACAGATCAACCAAGATTCGTTCACTTTTCCCAACTTACTCCCAGCTCCCACTCTTACCTTTCCCTCTCTGCACTTTCAACAAGAATTGCAACAACCCAAAACACACACACAACTCTCTCGGGGGTCTCAGAGCCTCTGGACCCCAGACCCCAGACCTCAACCTTCAACTCCGTCGCCTCTGTGTTTCCCATTTATTAACTCGTTGCATATGGTTTGCATACAAACTGTCGCTTCTGTCGTCGTCGTCGCTCCGAGTGCTGTAAATAAAATAAGACGACAGTTTCGAGCAGGGCGGGGGTTTGGGTTTTGGGATTGGAGCTTTTCGTGTACCATGGGGGCAACCCTGACAAGTTTTCGGTCGGTCTGCCCCGCACAAAAGTGTGCTGCACTTTTTTGTGCACTTTTCCATTGCTGTGTGCATTTTTCCGCTGACAAACATTCAGAGGATTTTTTTGTTGAGGAAAACTGGTGCAAAAAAATAGGAATAAATGAAATTGTTTGTGCTCCTAAGGGGTATGCCACGGCATTTTACTGAGGGTTTCCGGCGATACCTTGTATTTGCTGGAAAATAGAGGAGAATATTTCATACTTGAAGACTTGCTTCTTATAAATTTTATTTTTATTTCGAATGTATTATTAATACAAGGGAAACCACCTTATAAAAGTAAACATTCTGGAGTCTTTGGAAAAGTAATATACTTTTATATTATGTGACTTTATTTTCTTTGTATATATTCTTATATTTTCAAGTTCGAGGTATTTCTGCTTTCATCTTTAAACTTTTACTATGTCTCCTTTTTATTTGTCTTGCATTTCTGCTTCTGTTTCGGGTTTATCACATTTAATTTTTCAAACCATAGTATTCCCTTGATGTGGCCGCTTTCTGCTCGCTGATTTATGCCGCAATTTTTGCTGGCAGCACAGTCACTTGTTGAAACAATGGCAAAGTTTATCTTATTACCAAAAAAAAAAAAAGAAGGACAAAGAAAACAAATTCCCTCTGAGTTGATTGAATTGTGTGTTTTATTAATAAATATTTGTTTAAAGCGTTAAATATTTACAGACTTATGTGACTAAGTGGTGGTGGCCTGCCTCTAAGTGGGTCTCAGTTAAGTTGCAAATAAGGAAAATGGAAATGCTTTTGGATAGTTTCAAGTTACAATAAAATATTTAACAAATTAGATCAGTCATATTTGTCATATTTTTATATTTAAATATTTATAATTAATATTTTAAAGTGCATTCCGTTCTTAGAATTTCTCTTAACACTTTTGAACAACTTATACGAATTAATGACCAACTGTACTATAACTACAGAGTTTCTTAATAACATTAGATCGTTTCTCCTGCTCAAAACATTCATTTTCTGTTCCCTAACAGTTTTCTAACTTCACATTTTTCTTTCTTTAAATCATATTTGGAAAGATGTTATTTCCCAGCTCTTACTATAAACCTAACCTGTTTTAAAATACACCTTTCTTCCATCGGGACGTATATAGTACTCGTTGACTCCCTGCGAGTTGGTCACATATATGTTCTTGTCATCCTCGTAGTGCGAGGGCTTCTGGCTTCCGCTTCCGTATCGATTGTCGCTTATATAGTTGGAGTTCGGATAGTTGTAGTGATGGGGTCTCTCACTCACCGAGTCATCTCCAAATCGAACATGATTTCCCGGCATAAACTCCCCGTGATTCAGTGAGTTGAAGCCTCCTTCGAGTCGGTAGTGACTGCTCACCACCAGGCGATCCTCCTTGGCCTCGCCAAGGTCATTGTACTCGTAGGTGGGCGCATAGGTGGGTCGGTTCAGGATCTTGCCTTTGCGAATGTGCTGCTCATAGTGATCGGGGAATATAACCCGGGCTCCTCGTTGGGGGGGAGCGGCATCATCGTAAACTGCATTCGGAGGAGGTGACTCCTCCTTGAAGCTTTGCTGGGTGAGTTGCAGCTCACGAAGGCGCTGGATTTGCAGCTGTTCTTCCCGAATTCGATCTTCTCGGAGTTGTTCTTCCTGAATTCTTTGATCCTCTCTGAGTTGCTCTTCTCTGAGTTGGTGCTCCCTAAGTTCAGCTTCTCTAAACTGCTCCTCCTCCCTTAGTCTTTCTTCCTGGAACCTTTCCTCTTCCAGATGCTCGTTGGTGTCCCGGAAAACTATCCTTTTACCCCTGCGTTTATTCTCACCAAAATCCGATTCGGCCAGACCATTGGGCAGAACAGCTTTCCAGCCCTCCATCAAAGACAATTGCTTGGCTCCTCTTACATTTTCAGCTTTGGGTTTGTCTTCGTGATCCTGGGGAAATCTCAGCTTCCTTTGGGCGGCATCACGATTGAATTCCCTAATAACATCCGCTGGAGTCGCATCCGGAAAGCGTATAGCTGCTCCACCATCTTCGTGTTCTTCCTCACTTTGAATGTCCTTGAAGGTAACCACTCGACCTTCTCCTTCGTGTTCGGGAAACTGCAGCACTCCAATTAGTTCCGTGTGAGCCTTGGCAGCCTCTTCCTCCTCATCGTCCTGGAACTTTACCAGCTGCTGCTGACCCGACTGTGTGTCCAGATTATCCTCTTCGTCGTGGAAGTCATCACTCAGACTTAGACTCCGCCTTCGCCTTCTCCGCTGGTACTCCACACCATTTAGGTATTCGGACAGAACCTGGGTAAAGAAGCTGCCAATACCACTGGTTATGTCCGTGGTAGGTCGCTGGGTGGGTCTGGGAGGTGGTCTCGGGGTGGTATAAGTCTGACCACCACCTCCGCCTCCAGTAAGAGCGGAGAGAATGCTGAATAGGGTTCCAGTTCCACCTTCGCCTTGAAGAGAAGCCTCTGGTTTCTCCTCCGGCTCGCTAAAGAACTTGAAGAAGCCGCCGCGATGATTGTTTAGGTAATGAATGATTTCCATCTGTTGAATTAAACAATTTAATTAATTATATATATTTGCATATCTATACATAAATAAGAAGTTTATTAGGTTTACTTATATATTTTATTGGAATTTGTTGTGCTGACTCTCACCTCATTCTTGGGACACTTCTCGTAAGTCTGAATGCAGCTTCTATCTCCTCCACTCAGGCCCAGGAGCGCAGCTCTGCCATAAATAAGAGCAGGCGAGGCCACAGGAAAACCAGCCAGGAAACTGTATTTAAGAGTTAATTAAATTAAGTTTTGTATTAAGTAAATAAATATATACAAAGTTCTGCAGATTTGCTAAATAAAGTCCTATAAAAATGCGTTTGTACCTCATTAAATTATAATTTTCTAAAATCTGCCAATCTATTGGGTCTTCCATTTTGGTAACCCATAAACCATAATGTTTACATAAAATAGCTTGCTTACCTTCCCACCTGCATAGATATTTCACCCCTAATCTAACCATCAAGTTGTACAAGTCCTTCAGACCCTTCCTGGGCCTGTCTCTAGGCTACCTGCTTATATAAAACTTAATTGAGTCGAAGCCAAGAATTTGCCAAAGCCAAAAACAATTTCAATTTACAATGGCCACCTACCTCAGACCCCTTCTCACGTCTTCCTCCTTTCCCTTCCACCCTCCTCTCAACCCCAGAACGTAGCTCATTAAATGGAACAATCAATATGGTTAGAAGAGGACTGGGCTGCAGTAATGAAGTCTAATCCCGGTTAAGGCTGCACCCCATCTGCCTCGAAATGCAAATTTAATAATATTTACTACACAACTAAAGCCCCCCCTGCAAAAGTGGGGCCCCAGAAGCTCTCATCCCGTGTATTTTCTTGTGCCTCTTCCTGGGGAAACTCACTTGGTTATGGCCGGGGAGGTAACGAATCCGGGCAATTGGCCACGTAACGTTTGACCGGCAATCATCTGGCAGAGCACCTTGGGCACGCACTGCAAATCGTCGTTGCGAGCGATGTTCTCCAGTGCCCTAATGAGTCGTGTGTTGGCCGGTCGTCCTCCTGCTACTCCACTGGGGTATCCTCCTGCTCCTTGTGTTCCGGCAAAAGCCCCGAGAAGGCTGCCCAACGGGCTGGCTGACTGGGCGGACGAGGAGGAGGAAGAGCCACCGCCACCGCCTCCGCCCAAGAGGAGATTCGTAAATTGCGGTGCATACTGCTGCGTGGAGCTGAGCAGCGAGGCCAGGGTGGCCAAACCACCACCCATTCCTCCTCCCCCCGATGACTGAGTGGCAGGACGATAGTTGAACTGCTGCTGCGGCTGCTGGAAGTGCTGGGACTGCGGTGGTGGTGGCGGCGGTATCTCGCCAATTTGATACTCGTAGTAATTGTGTCCCGGTCTGGGTCGCTGGGATATGCCAGCTCCAGGTGGTGCTCCTCCGCCTCCTATTCCACCTCCTCCGTTCTGGGGATTGTATTGATAGTGTCCGAACTGCGGCTGTAGCTGCACGAAGAGAAAGGGGAGCGTGAAAGGAAATCATTGGTTAATATTAACATTTTGTTATAGAAATATGTAAGTTAGTTAGTAACTTTAATAGTTTAACCTTAAAGGAGTACTATTTAATATCTTAACTTGGAAAAGAAGAGGATTTCAGTTATAATGATATTCTATATCATTTGGAATCGATATTGTATTGTATAATATACTGTGTGTCGATATCGGACTCTAACCCTCACAATGCATTCCTTATCTTAACTACCATCTTTCAAAATCTTTCTTTAAAATTAGCTCTTTATCTAGACTTAAATTTAGTTTTTAAAGTGTACCTGGTTGGGGCTCTGTATCTGCGTCTGCTGCTGCTGCTGGGGTTTTGGCCGCTGCAAATAATTATCAAAGTTGTTTGCATAATTAGACGAGGATGGCGCTGGTCCTGGCGCTGGTCCTGACCCTGCTCCCACTCCCGCTCCTCCTCGATTCGCATTGATGTCTTGGCGCTGGTAGAGTGGTCGCTGCTTGGGCTGCTGGGGCACAAAATTGGATGTCTGCTGGGCGGCATAGCTGGGCGGTGGGTAATCATGGCTATCGTAGGAGATTTTCTGCGACGCAGTGGTGGGCGGTGGGGGCAAAGCAGGCGACGCAGGCGACGCCGGCCTTGCGGGTCGCCTATAGGTTGAGGCAATGGGACTCTCATCGAAGACGTAACCGGGTCGCTTCAGATACACATCGTCCACGTGGCCAGGACGCTGTTGGTGGTGCTGTTGGTGATTCCCACCCACCAGCAGGGAAGATTGCACGGTGTAGGCCTGATCATCTTGAGGTGCCTGCTCCCGTTGATACTGAATTATTGAGGGCGGCGTGGGCGTATATCGATAGTTCTGCTGGGTATATGGATCCAGATAGCTAACCACCGGTGTGGTGGGCAGCGGTGTGCTCTGGAAGACCGCCGAGTGCGAGTCCTGGGGAAAGGAGAACTGCTTGTCCAGGGCGGTAGCTTGCTGCTGATGCTGCTGTTGCTGTCCCAGGGAGCTTGGTATTTCATGTCTGTAGTTTGGTTCCAAATAGCTGGGAGGAAATCGGTTAAAGATGCCACCCTGAGGCATCACATCCGAGGGCGTGAAATCCAGCATTTGTGAGGGCCTAAAGCCACCACCGGACGTCACTCTCGCCGTGGTCTCGGGGGGGTTCTGGCTGTATTGCACCGGCTTATCCTGCTCCGAGGGAAAGAAGTTTTTCAGCTTCACGGATATTTGATTTTCTTCGCTGTCGAATCAAAGAGATAATACGTTAATAACTAAAGTGTAAACATTATCCCAGCAGGTAATATTTAAGATTTAAGAGGGAGAAATTAGGCACAAAAGTCGGGAGAGAAATTTGCATAATTGAGGAGGAGGAGGAGGAAAACCGAAGCTCAATCAACTCACCCGTTGCCATTTCTTATGCACGACACGTCGGCGACTAATGCGATAATTAGAATTGCAATTTTCCATTGCACACTTTGCGGGTCCCATAGCAATTGCATTTTGGCGCAGGATTTCGGATGGCGGGATGGGGGGGAAAATATGGAAAATCCCGCAGCTCACGTCACCGATTCATAAGCTCCAAGACAAGGCACGGCACGGTCTTCGCACGTCGCCTAAAGTGGGGAAAATGGAATGGAAAACATCATAAAAACTTGCTGTCAACTCAAACTACAAAAAGAATTTCCATCTCGTCGACATTTTCTTTGCTACATTTGCACATAAATTTATAGATTTCCCGCACCCGCCCGGGGGAGGTACATTTGCATTCATATTAATGCAATTCTCACGTGCTAGCCCCCCGGCAAGGAGTTCTCGCCGACGGCGACATTTGTTTAATTCCGCTTTTTATGATTGCGCCGTGTTTATGCAACCGCACGACCACGGCCGCAAATAATCGGGGATCCCATCATCTCCAGGGGGTTCCCCAGTCTCTGCAGAATTGTTCGGATTATTGTCAAGTTTTATTTGGCGGGACTTGGCAGGGACTGACAGGCCTTAAAAGTTTAACGCCCCGCGCGAGCTGTTTTGCTATATCTTTATGCCCGGTTCCTGTGTTATTATTATGACAAGTGTCTATCCGAGTTCCAACTAGTCTGGTTGTAAATAAACTCTTTAGCTTGATTGTCCTTTGTCATAGCCCTCCCTTTTTTGCAGGGTATTACAGTTTCAGACAGAATCTTGTAAGGCAAAGAAGGAGTCTTTTCCTACCCTATAAACCATATATATTCTTTATCAGTATCAACAGCCAAGTCTATCAAGCCATGTTTTTAGGAAAAAAAAAACTCTTTTTTCACTTTTTTATAAAAAGAAAAATTTACAAAATGGACAATATTTTTATAATGTTAAATTCAGTTTGCAGATTTATTCAACTAATAAAATCTGAGAAAGTATGCTGTCCGAATTTAAATTAATGTATTTTTTACTTAATTAAGGTCTTTTAATTTTGATTGGTTAAAAAAAAAATAAATATAAAAATATCGATATTTAATGATTTATAGAATACGCATTTTTCGGGTTTTCTCAAAGCCATAATATGGCCGAAAAGACAATGAATGCAAAAATTCATATATATTCCGATTCGAAATTAAAGTCCTAATAAATAATTAATAAAAAATGAAGAAATAATTTTCTAAAAAAATACACAATTTTTAAAAATTTTAAAGGAGGTTACATCATTAAAATTGTAAAAATAAGACAATAAAATTAAATTTTTAATTTTGTAAATTAAGTATGCAGATTTATTAACCTTCTAAATACTAACAAAACCCTGTTTTCCGAATGGAAATAAATGGTGTTTTGGCTTAGTTATAATATTTTTAAGCTTTGAACTTTGTATATTTAAAATGAAATTTTTATATAATTGCAAATTCTTATTAATACAACTTGTAACATATTTTAAATATTCTCTTTTTTTACAGAACAACAATTGTGTCCAGATTCGACTAAAAACTTGAACAAAAAGGCAAGAATAATGTTTTTTATAAAATGTCATATATAAATTCGATTAAACTTATGTCTGAACTAAATGTTGAATCCATAATTCACACTATAGTTTCCGCTCAAAAAATATTTAAATTTTCTACTTTAAATTCGTTTTTTTTTATAGTCTCTCATTCATTTTTATACATTAACTTTTTATTGACCAGTGAAAGTGTGTGTCTTGAGTTCTATACTTTTGGCTTCCAAGTCTTTCTCTTATTGATTTCTTTGGTTTTTAGCACAAACTGGGCTCAACATTTTTCACCTTTTGTGTTTTTTCTGTGAACCATCAGTTTCACCATAAATTATGCACAGTTTGTCGCCTCATTTAGAGCTCTCCTCTTCGATTTGCATTTGCATTTAAATGGAGTCAAGGTTATTGTACGAGACAGAGTGTGTGTTTGTGTTGTGGCAAAAATGTTAAACACTTTTTAAAGATGACGCACAAGAAATTTCGAAACTGCCGGGTTAAAGTCTCGGCAGCTTGCAGCATCTGTGCCGAGCTCGAAAATAATATATTATTTATGTTTTTTGTGCTTGGGCAATATAAAAACAACTACTGCGCCAAATGTCTTGTTGAATATAAAATTTAAATTTCATACAATTGCGAAACCGAGACGGAGACGGGTAACAGACTTTCCACAGCTGTAATTGCAGCCAAAAATTTTATGATGGGGGGATTCCCCGAAGTACTAGAAAACTGCATTTGCCCGGCGACAGAGGGCGCTGCACTAAAACCGAAGGACAGCTAGGACGGCAAATGGAAGTTTACAACAAGAAATGGCAGAGAGCTAATTTTCCAGGAGGAGCAGGATGCAGCAGCAGGTGCAAGGATCACAAAATGCAGGAGACACCCACTCTGAACACGGAGGCGTCGACACGAAAGGACACTTTACGCTCGAGATGCGTTCCAAATTGTGCGGGCAAAGACGAGGACACGGATACGGATGCGGATACGGATGTGGCGTACGTGTTGTGAATTCTTTGGCGCAGCATCTCTGCTCCTCAGCTTGTCAAATTACATAATCCACTCAACACAAGGACCTCACACACAGAGGCACACACCCCTCCAATTAGGTTTAATGTTTAGGGCGTGCTGAGGTTCGATTCGAGTCTTATTGCTGGACTTGCATACAGCAAAAAATATTTAATGCATTACACAAGTCCTTTAATTAAATAATTTTAAAGGATCTTAAGATGTTTTTGAATTATTTCTGTTAAATAATTAATAATGTTGAACTATTTATTTAAATAGCGATTGTTTCCCCTTTTTAAAGGTTTTTTTCAATATTTATTTTTGGGGAAATTCCACAGTTGCCACTTTTTTGTTCGCTCAATATTTTATCAGCAGTTTATTTTTGGGTAATTCCCATTGTTAATATATTTTATATATCTCTACACCATATGATTCACTGGCTTCTTCCACTGTCTTCTGTAAGTTAACTTTTTGCGCAATTCTCCTGCGCTGTTTGCCTCCACAACTTTCTTTTTTTTTCGCTCTTCCTGGCTGGCTGAACTCGAAAATTGCCCGCGCACAGTTTCTAGACACAATTGCCATGCTTTGTTTGGTTTTTGAATTGCTCAAATTGCGACATTTCAAGTGCTATTTTCGTAGGGGCCCGGCTTTTGATTTGATTTGCACACTTTCGGTTTCACTTACTCACTGCACTTTTTTGTATTTATTTTTTCTCTGGAGACCCCAGACGTCGCTTCTTTTTCTCTGCGAGTCGCAAACGAAACTGAAAGCGAAATTTTGAATTTAAAAACTGGTTGGCTGCTTGACTGGTGAACTTAGGCGACGCAACCGTCGTAAGCGCGAGTTTGTAAAAAAAAACTCGAAAGAGCTGCACATGCGCCGACGATGTCTTTCCGGCTTTGAGTTTGGCGTTCGTTTGACACGCGACGCCGGCGTAGAGTGGCCTCCAAGCCTCCATGGGAGCCAAATATCTGTAAGATAAAGCTGATGTCTGGGGAAATCCAGAGCAGGTAGATATAGAAAGAGAGTAACGGGCAGGAAAGAGAGCGTAGAGCGGCTACAAGAAAACAGAAACTGTCTCAAGAGATTGAAGAAAGAGCGAAGAAAGCCCACAGATAACAACTTTAATGCTAATTTTTTATCTGTATAAAAAAGTAACACTAGGTATTACATTAAATACCACAAATTGATGACAAACCACTTTGCAAATAAAAAAGTGGCTGTCAAAAATTTGATAGTTTGGTTAGTTAACTTATGCGTTAAATATGCAGAATATGCAAATATGCATTATGCAAAAAAAAAAAAATATAACAATAGAAATAGGTAATTGGGTAAACCATGTTTGTAAAAGAGATTACTTTTTATGATAACAAAAACATTCTTGCTACATTGTAGAATTTGTAATATTCAGTTTTATTATCAATAAGAAAGGAAGCAATCTTTGGGAAGCCGACGATTGTATACCCTTGACATTTGCGATTTATTAATAAAATCGTTCATAACTTCGCCAAAAATGAATTGATTTCATGTTGGAAAGCTTTTCTGTGCTAGTTTCTAATAGCTTTGAAAATATGCACTATTAATTAAATTAATTCAACGCTGTTATCCCTTAAAAAATATTTAAAAACAGAATATTTTTTTTTTTCTACCGTACTGTTGATGTTGATCAAGAATAGATATGATTAATAGAATCGAAAATAACCCCTTCACTACTTTGCAAGCTTCTTTTGGTTTTTATGTTTTTATTTATTAAAATTCATCTAATATTTTTCATAACTTCAAATTAAGACAATTAATAATTTACGTTCAACAAGAAATCAGACAAAACGCGTGCCTCTCACAAGTATTTCTACCCTTAATTTGTTTATAAAATGTAGCAACTGATATGTCAAGACAGCAGGTAAATGTAGCAACTGATATGTCAAGACAGCAGGTAATCGGATTTAGCATTATTTACCTCTTTGCTGGATCATTCACCTCGGGTTACACACGATCTGTCGTCAAACACAATTACGCTTGCATTGCGCAGATTAATTGGAACATTTGTTACACTTTTCCAAGCGAGAAATGATTGTCCAACAACGAGACAGCCGAGGCACTTGGCCAGCTAAATGGCTTAATTATAATGGGCCAAACGGGCGGAGCAGCGCCAGAGTCTGAGTGAAAGTTGAGGCCCCAGAGAGGAGGCCAAGCGGCTAACAAGCGGCAAACGAGCCCAGGCCCAACTGAAGCCGAAACTGAAACTGAAACAGAAACTAACTCGAGTTGAGTAATTTTCTGCTCCCCCGCCAGTCAGTGGCTTTCTTTTCCAGCTGTTGGTAATAATAATTTACACCTTTTATCGCCTCTGAGGTAACCCCAGCAGCATTTGCGGGATGATGGGGCTGAGCGATTTTGTGACGGATTTGGCGGTCAAACGAAAGCGAAACCCCAAAATAAAAAAACTCTCAGTAATCGTGGGCTGTTCCTCGAAGTCGATTTTCAAATCTGTGCCAATGTCTGTCATTCAACTCGCTTCAATTTTTGTTTTTTGTTTTCGCAATTTGTTTACATTCGGCGCCCGCGTTATGCAAAGCTTGAACCGCCGTCTTTAGGTCATGATTGATGAATATCAAGCCGATGGACTTTTATATCCGCCTGTGGGAGTATACCCGGGGTGTGTTGCCCGACCATGAAAGGCCGTCAATGAGTCTCTGATTCATTCCGAGTTTTTGGAGCTTTTATAAAAACCTAATAGGTGAATTTATTACGTGTTCATATAGCTGGAATTAGAGAAATAATTCGGTGATTTGTGATTATTGCACACTTACTAATAAATTTAGTCAGAAGTTTGTAACGCAGTCAAGACGAAATCAGACTACTATATACTTGTCAGAGAAAGAATCGGGAAATCAAAAGAAATACTCCTTTTACTTACAACAATTATACCTCTTTATAAATATTTTGTATTGACAATTTCATGTATCATATATATTATTTATTAATAATTATTTAATTTCTCTTAATAACCTTCCTCTTGACCTTATATTTGCAGTGCATCCCTTAAATAAAACTATAAATCCGCCATGAGGCCCAAGGAACATCCCGAGCTGATCTTTGATGCGATCCCCAAGCTATACGAGGAGCACTCCAAGGTGTTTCTGACTCACCTGGGTAACGTGCAGGAACAGTTGGTTGTCCTGCCCCGCAAATTCTGCCGGATGTATACCACCCGTCCCTTGGCCGACCAGTTGCTAAAGTATCTAAGGTCCCGCCAGGCGAAGATCGACGAGGAGGATTTTCAGGTCGTGGAGGAGTGCCAGCCGTTTCCGCTGCGCCTCAGCGATGGCAAGCGTCTGGAGGCGATGCTCTGTCCTGGCAGCAAGCTTGGCCACAACCTCATCTTGCTCATACGGCGACCAACGAATGCCGGTAAACTGCTCTACTGCTACTCGGCGGTGAGGCTGGAGGGCCTCGGTTGCCTGCTGGGCAATGCGGTCTTCAATTCCTGGATCTCCCAGGGCACAGAGCAGTTGTATCTGAATCTCTCAGCCGTGAATCGGCCCTTTGAGCACGTGGACTTTGATGAGTTGGCTGCCACCATAGATGAATATCGTAAAAAGCACAGTGCCGTTGTGCTTCTCAAGCTGCCGCTTTTCGGCTATGAGGAGCTCGTAGAACAACTGGGTTACACCCGTCTCCATGGCCATATTCGATTCTTGGGAGACTTTCGAGAGAGCTTCGAGTGCCTTAAGTCCGATCTGAAGCCGATTCCGGGAAGAGTGACCAAAGTCCATGTCTGCGCCAGCCACAATGGGAGCATGGAAGCCCGCCAAGCGGAGGATGAGGAGGTACCCACAGTGAATTTTCCACTGGGTTTGCTCAAGTGGTCGCCGCTGCCAACGAGGATGCATCTGCGGCAGCTGTGCAGCCTTGTGCGACCCCAGCACATTCAGGGAATTGTTCCCTTCCACGCACAGGGCAACGTTCCGCCAGCTCCGCAATTTCTTCAATGCTTCAGGTCCACCTATGCCACGGGAAGGGAGTCTTTATCAAAGGCCCAGGACACTCAGCCGAATCCAACGGCTGAGAAGGGAAAGCGAAAGGCCCCGCTTCGGACTATCAATGCCAAGCAGTTCCAATTTGTGGACGATGAAAATGATAGCAGCGATTCGGTTTAGGGATAGAGGTTATATTCTATATTCCCTGCAAGTAATATTACTTTCATATTGTCAATCATAATTATTTGAAAATAAAATGTATTACCTTTTACAATTTTATTAGTATTTATTTTTAAGAATCCAGGGCCAGTAGGAGAACAAGTTTGTACTTGCACAATGGGGGATTAAAATCGTTGCCAATTTATCCTGCAACTTGAGTAATTATTTATAAACTTTGTTTTGTATTAAATGTTTACTTCTCGTTGCTAATGTACTTCGAAAAGAAATGCAAAAAGGAATATGCGGCATTTTTATAGCTTTTGCCAAAATTTGAAACAAGGCGAATGAAACAGTGGTTTACAGAGGTGAGTTAAACTTATGGATATATCGAAATTCTTGTGGTTAAATGTATTTGAGGTATTTCCTAAGCTTTTAAATTGCGTAGCCTCTAATAAAAATATACATTTTCCCTAGTTAGTTTGGTTTTATTAAGAAATTAAGAGCTTCGAAAGTTTTAAACAGAGAGTAATGTATTTACTCATCTGTAATCGACATAATTCAGAATTAAATATGTAAATACCATTGTAAAAATAGTGTAAATATTTAAAAGTATTCCCTGTGTTTTTTTTATAATGTAAAGGTGACTCTTTATCAAACAGATTTTTAAATATACAAATAAAATGTGTCAGTGGGAACAAGCGCTTTAGAAATTCCCTATAAAATTATATTTTATATGAATCATAGAAGGCTGCTCGTTTTATGATTAGGAGAAATCAGGAGAGTTCCAGGCTTTTCACTTGCCAACTTTCTTACATTGTGTTTGGTGTTCGTCGGAACAGTTTGTTCAAAAAAAAAAAAAAATTTAAATAATCGGTAAGATTTGTACAAAAATTTGTAACTTATTATAGTAAATATTATATGTTAGCTTCTATTTATGAACATTTGCATGGACATACATACGTAGAAACAACGAAAGTCTTAATTATCATGCATACCGTACATCATTTTTCCAATTGAAAACTTCAATAATGTAAAATAATGTGTCATTTCATGTTGGTTGTTTTTTGTGTAAAACTTCTGTTGAATTTTCAAGATGGCCCGAACAAAACAAACCTCGAGGAAATCCACAGGAGGAAAAACTCCTCGGAAGAGTCTGGCCACCAAGGCTGCCAGGAAAGGTGGCCCAGGCGAGGGCGGTCCTAGGGAAGGCGGAGTGAAGAAGCCACATCGCTATCGCCCTGGAACGGTGGCCTTGCGTGAGATTCGTCGGTACCAAAAGTCCAGTGAACTTCTAATAAGGCGACTGCCTTTTCAGCGCTTAGTCCGTGATATTGCGATGACGATCAGGACTGATTTGCGTTTTCAAACAGCGGCAATGAGCGCCTTACAGGTGAACTTCTAAGCATAAGTTGTTCTAGCTAAGTAACTGATTTTTTAATGTGAATCTTTATTTCCTGCTCGCAGGAGGCGGCTGAGGCTTACCTGGTGGGCTTGTTCGAGGACACTAATTTGTGCGCCATCCATGCCAAGCGTGTGACCATCATGCCCAAAGACATGCAGCTAGCTCGCCGCATTCGAGGCGATCGCTAAACAGACCCAGGAACACTTTGACATTGTTTAATTCTAACTAACACTTAACATTTTTTTAATTTTTACCAGCTCTATGCACACAATTCATGATGCATATGAGCCAGCTTATACACATTATGCCCATGTTTAATCAGGGACAAACTTTTCGGGTGCAGGCTTCCGTGAAAAGGTTGTTCAAATCATTATGAAATGCCTGTTGGCATGCAGGAAAACACAAACTAAACTCGCAGGTCCAGTCGCTCCAGTCGCTCCAGAATAAATGACCACTTATCAACATGTAATGAAATATGGTGCATCGCTGCTGCTGCCATAAAAGATAGACCAGAGACCTCTTTGTACTTGGTCCTGGTCATCGCCTTTTGTCGTCATGGCATGTCGTATGAATTATGCCAATGGCCCCACACAGACAGGAGCTGCTGCCCACCACCACCTAGCATCCTGGCTGCCCTCGTTGTGGGTCTCATTTATTACATTTTGGCTTTTTGACAGATTGCTAAGCGTACTGCTAAGCGTTTCCGCACTAATTTCCGTGTCCTGCAACTAGTCGTTGTCCTGGACAAAGTCAAGTTGGGCAGTGAAAGAAATTGCTTAGAGTTTGATATCTAAAAGGATTTGATATTCTTTTTTAAAAGAATCCCTTAAAAGTTTGGTAATGTTAACACTGTGTAACACTTCAAAATAATTATATGTTTCTTTTCGAGAAGATAATATAATTTATTCCGAGTGTATCTCCCTGTGACTGGCCAACATTAAAAGCCAAAAGCAAATTACTCATCACATCAACGGGCCCGTAAGGATTCTCCACCCCACCCCTGCCATGCCCAGTTTTCCTTTTTATTATGTATGCCATGTACAGGGATTTTAATAAATCGTTTCCTAGCCCGTCCATCTCTCCTTGGCCAGGACATCCTTTCATCTGCACATTCTCTGTGTCCGGGTTTTTATTAGTTTGTCAATAAAGTGCCAAAAGACGTTGATTATGATCGCCGTCATATATGGCCAGCCTGGCTGTCTCTCTCTCTTATGAGTTATCCGGCTGATGGCCCCGCAGGCCAGGGAAATTTACGAGCCCAGCTCAAAGCATTTCCACAGATATATGAGATTGTTTATTTCCTTCCGTTTGCCAGGCTTCTTAACCTGTTTCGTCGAGGATATAGGGAAGTTGTCCCTGTGTTTTCTGTCTTTCAAGTTCAGGGGGAGGAGATACTTATCGGTTTTGGAGATGAGAAAAGTTGGAGCAAGTGCCCAAAGCGAGCAAACATGGGAATTTGGAATGAAAATTACTACACAAGAAGTAAGGTTATAGTTGAGGATGTTCCAGGCTTGGAATATTACTACATAATTTAGTATTTACAATTAAAACTGGAATTTATTTTGTTTAAAGTAAAATATTGATGCCTAATTTAATGCAAAGCTGATACTAAATTCATGCATATCTGCACTGCAATCTTGTAAGGGAAAAACACATGTAACAAGCTTCTTACATTTGTGTTCATGTTCCAGGATGTTGCGGAGGTATCTGTCCTCTGTGTACATTTTGTAATGAATTTTTAATGCATTTAATTCAGCACGTGTATGTATTTCACAGAACCAAGGCTACATAGTAGGAGGTTGGGGGAGATTCTTCCTTAATGAAATTAACTTTTACTTCTTGTAACCTTCCCCTCTTTTTGGGTAAAAACTGTAATAAGCAGATGCCTTGCACTACTCCTGGATTTAATGTATAATTGAATTACTTTTAAGTGGCTTTCAAGTAACGAATAGTTAAGTAGAATGCAATTTAATTAAAAACATATGAAAATATTGTGATAGAGAAAGTTAAGTGAAAACGTTTGAGGAGTGACATGATTTCAATTGATTTTAAATTCATAGGGATTTCAAGTAGTCTTTCTTGAATTTTAAGAAGGGGAAAACGTTACTTTGGAGGAGTAATAAATGAGTGCGGTTATAAAATAAACTTTTTAGAAAATTAAGTAGAATACCTTATACAATTCCTATTCGATATCCATTTAACCGAATCAGCCACGCGTCCATGTAAATCATAATCACAGCTTCGAATTTAATATCTCGTTTTGATTGACACTTGCATGTGGCCGCCGCCGTCGTCGTGATTGAAGGCGGAAACGGATGTCATGACCGACAGGCCGCCGTTGAACTTATGGTTTTCGGGTGGCCAGGTTAACATAATTGCCCGAGCGTTTCCATTATAATCGTCAGCGCCAGCTTAATCCGTTAATAACACATCATTTTTGGCTGTCGCGTTGGTATCCCGTTACCAGGTCGCGTGTCGTGGCTGCAGGAGCAGCAATTATGGCCATTTAATCCGCGGCCACAACAACGGAACAGAAACTACAAATTGGTTTAGGCATTCATTTGCCGCCTAAGTGGCCAGCAATCGGAAGAGTCCCTTCACACGCACTCACAGCCACTCATCCCCCTCAAAAATAAAACCAGGAAGGAAGGAAGAAAGGGGTGGGTTTTTCGGGTTTCAATTTCAATGAAATAAAGGAAAACCCAAGCGGGAGCAAGGCTTATCCGGTGATCGTGGTTTTCACTGCAGCCTGGAAGTATGCAATCGAAAATTGAGGAGTTCGTGTAGAATTCAATTCGATGTAGAATACAATTCAATGTAAAACGGGATCAGAAAACTATATTTTTAATTAAGGAATTCAAAGGCCTTCGTTCTTTTCTAGCTACACAAATGTATTCTTTAAAATTGGTGAAATTTGTTAATTTCTTTTTAATTATTGCCAATATTCTAGTTTCATATAATAAAATAAGAAAGTTAACCAGATTCCCCATGGAAGTGGGAAAGAAACCAATAATAATAATAAATATTATATTCATATTTATATTTGACCGATTTTCGCACTAATCTAATTTTAAAAAATGCATAAATAAGTGAAAAAAGCATACATTTTAAAACGGAAAGCATTTTTGTATTAGTTTTAATTGCCTGTTAATACTGATGAATAATATTTATGGTTTATAGCGTCGGAAATTACTTATTCTGAATTAAATTAAAATTCCCAGAATATTATATAACAGGAATATAAAAAATATAATCGTTATACTTACTTAAGCATCTATTCCGTTCTTGTTTAAATTAAAATTTCAAGCCTTCATTTATAATTTTTGTATTTTTTATTTATTTTTCTTTTAAATCTTTTTTTTTTATGTATTTTTTCATATTTTTTCTCTGCAAATCTTACATGATATATTTATGCGCGTTTTATTCCATTTACACATAGATGTATTACAATGTATATATATATATATAATTCTTGCTGTCTTATGAACATATTCATGAGATCATTAATGATATTTATATGTATATTAAAATATTACAGCATAATGCATAAAATGTACAAGTTAAACAAAGATATCGTCTGCTTGCGAACACATAAAACAGAAGCAGAGAAATGCTTAGAACTCTAAAACTGAACTGACCGAATTCTGGATCAAACTTAGGATCGAAGTTGCGATATATGTAAGTATGGTATGGTATATATATATATATATGCGAATACACGTCGTCGTCTGTCACGGTTTTGGCACCAAACAAAAAATTCTAAACAACAAATGGCATTTGATTCTATGATTCGAACTGCGCTGCTCTCAATATTTACAGATACTTAAATTTAAAAACGGATTAAGTCGCATTGGGTCAAAAGTATATATATTTAAAAATTCATTGTTGTGTGTTGTGTTTCGTTCTCTGATTTTCTTTTGCTTCGTTTTTGTTCTTTTCTTTAACTTTTTGTTTTTGTTTCGAGTATTCATGGCAAACCAAAAGTCGACTCTTCATCGACTTCTGGGCGCAAGGCCACAAAACTTTACCGAGATCATTGTGAAAACTAATTAGCAATGAACCGGGAAAGGAGTTCGGGACCACATTTTCCGGTTCACTTGATGCAAACAAATTTACAAAAATAATTTTTCATTGGGTTTTGGATGTACATGTGTAGTTGTAGTTGTCTGAGTGCTTTTTTGTTTCTTTGTTTTTGTTTTGTGGTAATACAAATTATGTTTCGATACGAGAAATGTTCTATTGTCTGGGTTCTGGGCTGGGACTGGCTTGGCTTGGCTTGGGTTATGTAGGGACACTTAGGCTATACAAAATTAATATTGCTTTATATATAGTTATGTATATATACAATTACAAACTGGAGCTCAATAAACTCACTAAACCGAAACTTAAACTCCTTGTAGAATGTAAAACTAAAACGCTTGGCGAACTTAACACTAAAAACCTTTCGTTTCATTTTTGTTTTCGGTTCCTCTGCTTAACTCTTCACTTTTTCACTTTTCACACCCTCCTTGCCTTCCATATAACACATTATTTCTCATTGTAAAAAAACGGTTGATGTATTATCTGTATATTGTATAAATCCATGAGATCAATGCGATTTTTGGGAATTGTTTTTTCTTTTCTTTTTGATTTTGATTATCTCTTATCTCTTCGCTATGTTCGCTTTCATGTCACGGTATTCGATTAGCATTGGAAACGCCCTGGGAAATTCGAAGCAAAACGATTGTTGAAGTTTGGCAGCTTTTTCTTTTCATTTCTTTCTTTTTTTTTGCTTTGGCTAGCTGAGCGGAGATCAATTTCCATTAATTTCCATTTGTGAGAGATCATTTATGTGTGTGCATTCCAAAAAAGACTGTGTGTAAGAATTAATGGGAAAACCATACGTCTATATAGATTTTCCTGACCAAATTCCAAAGGTTCTTTGCCGTCCAACTTCCTGGGCGTGTGTTTGGAGCTTAAAACTACAAAATTGTGAGACCAATTTGAAGATGATGATGAACAAACACAATGACAAATAAAAAAACTACAATTAAACGTAAATCATAAGTAATTTAACTAAAAAATAACACGAAATATAAACCGTAGACACAAAAAACATCACAAAAATGGCATAAAAACTATGTACAAAATTAATTTAATTTGCTTTTCTTTTCATTCGTCTTGTTTTTTTTTGTAGTTTTGTTCTCCTTTTTTTCTTGTTTGTTTTAACAATTAAAGCTAGGTGTGTGATTTTTTTTTGTGGGCTTGGCTTACATTTACAAAAATTCTACTAGTTAAACATATATTTAAAATATATTTTTTTATCGTTTTGCTTGCAATTTGGAATTACAAATGCGAAGACATTGAAATTGCTGTTTATTTTTTTGTTCTAAATTAGAAGTACAATTTTTGTGGCTGAAGAAAATGCAAGTGGAAATGATTAAATGCAAATCAAAAGTATCTCAAGAATTGGCAGTAGTTTTTCCCTCTCTCTCTCTCTCTCTCTTATTTTGTACTCGTTAAATTTAGTTTGTAAATATCTCTATCGTGTGTTCAAAAAGGTTGTACAAAAATAAGTGTGATTTTGAGTCTCTTGCCAGTCTCTAAGAGTTTTCATCGCTTTACTTTGAGCAGTTTGAATGGTTTACCTTGAGGAAAGCACTGTTTTTAGATATATATTCTTGCAAAATGCAATTAGACAGATAGAATACATATATTGTTCTTGTGTCCCGTCAACCCTCTTAACCTTAGGCATACACACATATCATTCGGATGTATATGTATAACAATCGCTCTACGAATTAATGACTTTCTGCTGTTCAATAAATTCGTTGCACTTATTTAGGGTTTCGCTATAAATCTTAGTATCTATATAAATGGATCGATCGGCATACTGAATTCACTATAGATCATTCGATTACACTCGTCTTTAACTTTCTTTCTTGGCGGTGGTTTCATCGCGCCGCAAAAAAGCCACAGCCCATGGCCAAAACGAAGACAGTCACCACGGTGGGCCAGGTGAAGCTCTGCAAATGGAGAGAGAAATATAAATATTATTAAAGAAATACCTAAATAAAAATTGAAATATTTGCAAAACTGTTCCTGCTGACAAACATCATTCCATTTAATATGCAATTCATCCTGTTCCCATTTTAGCCTACAGGTCCCTTGTGTGGCATAAAATAAGTATCTAAAACCACACACGTGGCAGAAACCACCCTCTAAAAATGTATCTCGCACCGTAAATCAAGCGCAACTATTGACTCTGGTCCAGCGGATGAACTTCGCTGCGGTCTGACCCAAATGGGCGGTCAACTTTTGTCCGGTCACTGGCGTAATTATTTTTCTATGCAACGCACTTGACTCCCCTCTGCCCGAAATCAATGGTTATATAATTTACACCATTTATTTGTCCAATAATCCACGCTTCGATGGTCGCTGTGTGGTGGCGGACCTGGTGGTGCAGCAACCACCAACAATCCAAAAATCCAAAAATACCACTGACCCCAACCCTACATTTATTATGCAAATTTTCGCTGGCCTTTTGGTTGATTTTGTCCTGAATTTGACCAGATTTTTGGTGGCTATATTTTGTCAGGTTGCTTTTGCGGTTAATGGCATGTGAAAGACCATTGAACATGTGTCTATATTTTGGGTTATTGATTCTAGACAAGTCACACAAATATTTATGAATGTGAAATTAATATTCTAATTAATATTCTAGCTGGTTTATCAACTCTTCAAAAAGTGTGCTTGTTGGAAAAGAATTATTTCAAGCCCTATAGTACGACTTATACGTTTGTCTGATTACGGAATTTCTCACGCTCTCATTCAGCAGCTGAGACAGAGTATATATATATACTTGGTCTCGGATAAGGTCGAGTCCCAGTGAGCCGGGTGAGCTTCCCGCAGCCTCCCCAAGGATGAGCCCCCACAAAGCGTTTAGCGATAAGAGCTTGCTGTGTTTTTTTCTTTTTTTTGCAATTAAAAAACAACAAATCGTAACGAATAAAATATAATAAATTATAGGACAGAGAGTGGAAGTGAGTCTGGTGAGTCGTCCGAGTGTGTGTCATGCGATTTGCGATTGAATTTCTTCTTCTTCAAGTTTGCATTTCTTTAAATTGCGCAGGCAGAACAAACTAAGACTAAATGGAAACGTAACGAAACGCGACGCGTAAAAAGTGGAAGCTCAAAGGCCCGACTTGTAACTTTGTAACTAGAAAGAGTAGCTTACTCTATAGCCTCTATATAGAGGCAGGCGTCTGACATGATTAGCATAAAGCCAGAGACAGGAGTGACAACAAGACTGACTGACTCCTCGCTGCGCAATTAATTTTTATCACACATTTAGCATGTGCACTTCACTCCCAGCCACAAATATGTATATCTATGTATCTGCTGGATCGCTGCGACTCAACTACAACTTTCGCGTGTGGCAATTTGTCATTACGTTTGGGGGGAAAAAGAAAAACGTATTTTTAGCCCTTTTCGCCAGCATGTTGAGCCTTTGAAAAATGTTTGCCACGTGCCAGGGATTTAAGGGAAGAGATGATGAGAAGCCAGATGTTATTCCAGGCCCCCGAGTGTTAATGAACTCAACAACTTGGCTGTGAGATTTTATCGGAGAAACTATATAACTACATAAATTATCTAAAAAATATCTATTAAATATATTAATTAATACAAATTCCTTACCTTCTTCTCCGCCTGTGCCCTCTGTCGCTCCCGCTCCACCTGTCGCTGCTGCTGCTGCTGGTGGTGGTGACTGCAACTGCTGCTGGAGCTCTCCGCATGGCTGGAGGTGTTGCTGGCTTGGTTAATGTTTTGGCTGCTTGGATTATTATTATTGCTGTTGCTGGCGGTGCTGTGACTGTGACTCTGACTCTGACTGTGACTGTGACTATGGCTGTTCTTCTTCTTCCGGGGCGGTATACGTCCATTGAACTCCTGCAAACGCTCTCGTCCGGCCGTAAAATTGTCGTAGCGATCGTTAAACTCAAACTCCCAACTGGCCTCATGGTCGCTCTGATACTCGCGCTCATCCTCGCCCGTCGAGGTCAATCGCTTGCTGTTGTTGGTGGGAAGAGAAGACGCATAATGGACGCACTATAAATATCGCTGCACAAGCTGTACATACATACATGTGTATATATAAATATATATATGTCTTGGGAACGTCATGAGCAATTATCAGTCGGTTCGGTTATAGTATAGATGTGCATAATCCAGCCACAAATTGGCGATTTCATTAATTAATAAATACAAAAACAAAATAAACAACTTTTGCGTTCTGTCATGGGAATTTGAAATGGAAATTGGAAGAGGAAAATGGAGGAATATGGGGGAATGTGTCTAGTAATCTATATAAGTTCTTGGTTTTATAGTACTTTTTTTGTTTAAACATTTCAGTAAAAGATCAGGATATATCTATGCAGAATTTAGGCAAAGTGAACTCTCAGCAATTTTCGCAAGATCACCTTAGTTGCTTAAGTATTAAAAGTAAATAAACTTGGAATATTAAACATATGTAAAATATAGGGAAATATACTTATATGCAAAACTTTAGCTAATAGATACACTTTCCTTAAGTAACTTCAAAGGTTATAGCTCATTTCCCTATAAGATTTGCATTTCAAATGAAGGTATATTCAACGTAGCTCAATGTAACTCGTAGTTACTCGACGTAATAGATCTACTCTATGGAGGATTTATAGTCTAATCGAACTGATTTTGGCTAGCAATTAATTTCCCTAAATCCTTGGATACCACCTCACACTCTATCCCAGCATCTGTATCCGTATGTATACATGTATCTGCATCTGTAACTCACCGTCTGGCCGCATCCGACTGGCTCCGCTGCAGACGCATCTTGGGCGCCAGTGGCGTGGACGCCACCGACGGACTATGGACATGGTTGTGCCAGCCAAAGGCCGCCGAGGAGGTCGAGGTGCCGGCACTGGCCGTGTTCGGTGTGGGCGGCGGCGTGTAGGTGGCATAGTAGGGCCCGTAGCCGGGATGCAGCAGGTGGGGCGACTGCTGCGGATAGCTGTGGCTGCAGTGCATCGCCGGCGCTGACTGCGGCGGCTGTGGTGGCATCGGTTGCGGTGTCGATGGCGCCGGGTAAGGCAAATGTTGTTGTTGCGCCTGCTGCTGCTGCTGTCGGTAAAAGTTGTACTCCTCGCCAGAGGAGAAGCTCACGCTGGTGCGGGGAGTGCGCGGGTGCGGATTCGGGTGGCCGTGGGGAAAGAACACATCGCCGCCAGAGTAATTGCAGGAGGGACTCTGCGGCGGCGGATACTGGAAGATTTGAGGGGCTGCAAGGAAGAGGTGAGAGGGAAATGATTATTTTAATTTGCAAATTTACAGGAAAATTCATTGAATAAATAATAAATAATACATCTAAGTTTACGGCATATATTTTAATATTTATTGGTTTTACTTTGTACTTATTTATGTTCTCAATATAAAGATACAAAGATGAGGGCAAACAAAGGCGGCATTGAGGCCGAGTCTGGCTGGCGGCAGGCAGTCCCTCGACTTGATTCAGTGACAATGTAGGGAAGTGTCTAAGGTCGGGGGCTTTGTCTGGGCCATTGTCTTGCCAACTGCCACTTAGCCGGCTGACTGACTGACTGACTGTAAAATAAAAACAAAACCTGCAGTAATTACGAGCAGAGTCCTCTCTGATCATAAAAACCGCCCATTAAAAACGATCTCAGGTAGCCACCAAGGGAATATCTTTATAGTATGCAAAATAAAGATAAATTCACAAATATCTAGAGCCCAAAGGGTGCCTTGATTAAGTAATATGGCTTATGGGGCTATAAAAAAGATCTTTTAGCAAGTTAAAATAATTAAAAATCAATTTTAAGCTTCTCCGCTCACTTGGGACCCCCGCAGTTATTTATTCCCATCTGATACATATCAATGTACACTCGCAAACACTTGTTTTCAGCGTTAAGTACCTCGCATTCGAGCTGTATCTTTGTATCTTTCAGCAAACAAACGCCAAGAGCGTATCACAGCCGAAATCTACTTGAGAGTGGCCCCAACTTGAAAAGTATCTCAAGCTGCCAGCGAGAGATCCCACAGTGCTTAGCATCATTTATGCATGTAATAACGATGCGAAGCGTATCTGTATCTCCTGTGTGTTTGACTTCCAGTTGAGCTGCAGTATGATTATTCCATCTTTTTTTAGCTTTTTGCAATTTCATGCAAATCGAAGCAACAAAAGCGTTGATAGGTAAATGCGCTGCTAAGCTTGTCCACTTGATATGCGCATAAATTGCAAAAAGGAACACGGGCCGGCAGCTCCCCCATTAGTTGGTTTCAGTTTTCATCTCTATATATGATTTCTTAATGTTTATTTACTGGGCGGAAAAAGCCATTGGGCCCAGCGACAGCTGATTGATGGTAAGTAATGCTAGATTTATACAGCAGCCGGCGGCAGAAGTATCTTGCAGATACGATAATTGAACTGACCGCCCGATCTATCCATCTGTCCATCGCTGGCGGTCAGCCTGCAGATACTGCATATACAATAATGTCACTCACTGTCAACCTGCAGGCGGCAACTAATTTGCAATTTGACCCAATAGCCTTGAACTCGAAACGAATTGAAACGAGCCCACAGCTGTTGCAGTTGCAGTTGCAAGAGCGAAAAAAATCTGTATTTAATTGCGGTGCCAAGCGAGCCAAGAGCCACTCCTTGCCAAAGCCGAAGCCTATGCCGATGCCGAAGCCTTAGCCTGTGTATCTGTATCTGTAAGTTACTGCCAGGCATTTGAAACTAGTTTGCTGGCCAGCAGCACCAGCAGCAGCTGAGGCAAGACTCACGTGCGCTCACCGCGCGCCATATCGTCGCTTTTAACCTTGAAAATCTGCCAGCCTCAGCTTCAGCTTCAGCTTTAGCTTCAGAAACGAAGCGAAGCCAACACGGCAGGGATCATTACTTGCTGCCCGGCCAACTTATATAACTAGCCAGGCCATGTCGATGCTGGTACAGAGCGAGAAATTGCCTTTAAATTGGTTAGTGTGGTATTTTTTTGAAAAGCAAAATGTCTTCTTATTTAAGGCCTAAAAATAAGGCTCAGAAGTATAAGGAGCTTAGTTAGCTATGAAGCTTAATTTAAGTATAATTAGTTTGGTTAAATTATATCTTAACAAGCCTTATTAATCTCTACAGGGAAATAAAAAAGAAAAAAAAATATTTAGTGTTAGGTAAATAATATTTTAACCTTTATAATAATTAAAAAACCTCATTCTTTTTTTTATTTTAACCTTTATACTTATAAAATATTTACTATATGTATTTATTTTAATTCTTATCCTATTAAAATTAGTTAAAAAATGTTTAGCAAGAAGTAAGTAATATTTCAACCTTTACACTAAAATACTATTTATTATATCCTCTCTCTTTGTGTATTATGAAATTGACGAGCTATAGCCAAAGCCGAAGACAGATATAAATGTTATTACTAATTGCAAATTGTGTGGAAAATCATTTAACAACACATTTCGTTTGCTTTCGAATTTGCATATGAGATACATCATAAATATACATATATTCCATCGGTGCTGACAAATATATCATTCACAGCTCAGTGATTTAATATCAAGTAGAAAAAACTAGATAGTGTGGAAGTTAATCTGTGATAACTATCTAAACGTTGACTGGCTTCAACAATGTTATCTTTCGGAAATCTTAAAACATAATTGTACAAATTCTATTGTTACGCTAAAAGCTTTAATTAAATCATTTTGTTGTGCTAATTTGTGCAGCTCACAGAAATAACCAATTAAAAATGATTAAATTAATGCCTTTTGATATTGATTAGAAGATTTGTGGTAATCTTCGGAATTCACACTTTAAAGAGGTGATAAATCAGGGTCAATGAATCTTCTAAATTTGTTCTGAAATAAATGATTTATTAGGTAAATAAAAGTGCTAATTTGAATCTTCTAATTTTGCTTTAAAGTTTTAAGTTCTGAAATTATATATCAGGGAAATTAAAGTGCTAATTTTCTAAAGTCACATTTTATAAAGTCTTTAGAAGTCGTGCGTGTAAATTAATTAATATTACATGGGGTTTATATAATAATCAAATACATATCGTGTAAAAATATATAAAATAATATTTCAAATACCTAAAGTCACATCCAAAATCACTCTTTTCTTAGGCATCTCTATGAGGGGGTTGGGTTTGAAACAACTTCAGCAGCCATGCAGATCGTTTACGGCACCTCGGCAATTTTTATGATCACAACTCAATGCGGGCAATGCAATTGTTGTTGGTAAATACTTCTACTACCACCAATTGCAGTTGTTGTTGGTGACGAAACGTGACCAATTGTTACAAGCATTGTTTTTTGTTCGAACCTCTGTAGTATCCATTTATATATATTTTTTACTGGCGACAATATGTGGAAAATGTTTAATTGAATTACGAGTGCCAGAATCTCTAGATGCTGGGCAGCAAAAAAAAATAAGAAATATAAACGCAATTATGTGTATAATTTACTTTAATTTTCCATCGGTTCTGGGCAATGTTGCAACCATTTCTAAGGCCGCTGGGCAACAGCTGAACAGCTGACAAACATCAATCAGGCAACGACAAACAGCGCACAATGGCCGGAAAGATACAGATACGTTGCGAAAATCAACTTTTTGATGACAACGTATCGTAAAATTTGTTATTGCATTCGACAGCTAATAGTTCAAAAGTGTGGAATCCAAAAAATTATTCAAATCGGTTCAGTATTTAAGAAGTTCCAGGTGTTCAAAGTTG
>JAEIHY010018637.1:0-58106 GCA_018904565.1 Drosophila tsacasi
TAGCCGCTCCATAACCACCCATTCACGGCGGCAGGCTTCTGCCAGTTCGGCTTCATGCTGCTTCTGGTGTGGTGTGCCAAAGGTATATGGCGGAGCCTCATCAAGAGTTTTGATATGGTTTTGCACCTGCCAGAACTCCGCACAGAGCGCCAACAGGGCAGCATCCTCACCGGAGGGGGCAGCAGACGCCATGACTGGCAGAGCGGCGGCTGTAGCGGCCAGCACGGAGGCGAGAGCCCCACGGCGTGAAAGGCCGGGGCTGTGTGGTGTGGTCTGGCTCATCGCGCCCCCTCCGCACCATGGGTCACAGAAGCCACCAGCACGGCATGAGGGCTGTTATGGTGGCGTGTGTGACCTGCCATCCCTCCGGAGGGGCCGTGCAGGTGTTCAGGGTGTAGAAAGCCAGCCAGAGCCAGCAGAGAAAGGCCAGCCGTAGCAAAGGCGGCCAGAGCATCGCCATGCAGGCGAGCAGGTGTAAGCACTGCCCAGCATGTGCCGGGCATGGTATAGGCGCGGTCAGCCATTACCGTCTCCTAGTGCGAGCGGTTGTGGTTAGGCAGGGCTTAGAGGGTGGTAGCTCTATGCCTTGCCGCCTTGGCTTTAGAGCCTAAGGTCGCTACACTGTCACCACGAATGGCGGAAACGTCAAGCAAAAACTCGACACAGTGTAGCGAAGTTATATGACGCCAGAGCAATGCAAGATGGCCCGTGCTGGGCTTGGATTAGGTGTTAGGGAGCTTGCCGTATTGGCAAATGTCTCCACGAACACCATTACCCGTCTTGAGCGTGGAGAAGCCCTATATCCGCGCACTGTGGAAGCCATCCGTTCCGCCCTAGAAACTGCAGGCGTCCAGTTCATCCCTGAAAATGGCGGTGGGGTTGGGATAAGACTGCGGAGGAAAATATGATTACAAAAATTGATATCATAAAATTCATTTACAAAGAACGAACAGTAATTCTTTCCTCAAGCATAGGATTCTTTTTTTATATAAAAATAATAATGAGAAATTGGATAAAATCTTATGACAAAATAATTAAAAACTATAAATTGATAATAATATCTGACTTATTGTTACCTATTTCGTGTGTTTTATGGGTTGTGGTAGGAGCTTTTTTTGAAGAAATGGGAATTTTTGATTTGGCATTTATTTTATTAGCCATTTTTTGTGTATCTAATTGTATTGTTTATTTTTTCGAGCTTAAATATATAAAGAATCCGCTTATTTATTCATATAAAGACTTGGAGAATGATAAAAAGAATTATCAAAATTTTTTTGAAGGAATGTACATTTTCTCGGCACTTTTAATATCAATTATTGCTGCGTATGAAAAAACAAGAAAATATAATGACATTAATATTTTAACGTATTTATCAGTTATTTCTGCATTTGTATTTGTTCCGAGGATATGTAAATTTTTACTTGAAATAAATAAATTTGAAAATTTAAAGATTTTTTTGAAAGATTAATCTACAAATTTTTAGTGGTTTCTGCACGGATAGATATTGTCAGTTACGCTATCCAATTTTTCTTGAAAGGAGTGAACCTGTAAGGATTGCTTACAGGTTGGTTGCCGGTTCAAACAAGCTTGCGTGATGAATGAGGTTGAGTAGAGCAAAATGAATAACGGCGAGATCATTCTATACAGCACAGAAGATGGCGCTGCCACCATTACCCTCAAGGCAGTTAACGGTACCGTTTGGCTATCACAAAAAGGTATGGCTGACTTATTTGATCGTGATGTAACGACGATAAATCAACACCTTAAGAACATTTTTGAAGATGGAGAATGTTCCCCGGAGGGAACTATTGGGAAATTCCCAATAGTTCAAATGGAGGGAGAGCGGGCAGTTTCCAGAGAGGTAGAGTGCTACAATCTGGACGTTATTCTGGCTGTTGGTTTTCGCGTTCGTGGGAACCGTGGCACACAGTTCCGCCGTTGGGCAAACAGCGTTCTGAAAGAGTATCTCGTTAAAGGGTTCGTGATGGATGACGAACGCCTGAAAGATCCGCAGTTTGACCATTTTGATGAACTGCTGGAACGCATCCAAGCCATCCGGGCTTCTGAGGCGCAGTTCTACCGCAAGGTAAGGGACATTCTGGCCCTGAGTGATGATTACGAACCCAGCAGCCGTGCCTCTCTCTCTTTCTACGCAGCCATCCAGAACAAGATGCTTTACGCGGTTACAGGGCATACAGCGGCTGAATTGGTTATAGAGCGTTCCAACCCGACAGCTCCGAATATGGGGCTGACTGCGTGGAAGCATGGACGTGTCAGGAAAGAAGATGTGACAGTAGCTAAGAACTATCTTGGTGACCTTGAGATTAAAGAACTTAATCTGATCGTGAGCATGTTCCTTGACACGGCAGACCTCAGAACGCGGCGCAGACAAACCATCAAGCTGGCAGAGTGGGATGGGATTCTAGATCGCTTCCTCGAAAGCAATGAACTGCATGTGCTTAGTGGTAGAGGCAGCCGGTCTAAGGCAACAGCAGAGACGATTGCCCATAGACGCTATGAAGAGTTTGACCAAGCCCGCAAAGACGCGGCCCGTAAACTGGCAGAAAGCGAACCTGACATTGATGTGAGTGCCGCGCTGGGAGAAATTGAGCAAAAAACACGCCAGGCCCGACGAACACGCAAGCCCAAAAGCGAGTAACTGATTATAGAATTAATGGGGTGTGCTGCTCTCTAGCCAGATTGGCAGATCAGCGTCTCTAGGGGCTTCTGTGAATTTGCAGAGGCCTTTTTTACCTCCGCAGATGCACCACATTTCCTGCCGTAGGTTCGATTTCCACTTGCTCCGCCACACTCAGCACATGCCCGGCCCAAGCATCCAAAGCCTCCGCTCGTTCCTTCAGGAATTCATGCCGCTGATACACGGCAGCCACGCCGCTTATGGCTCCCTCCGTGTGGTTCAGCACCTTATCGGCCACATGAGGACCGACTCCTAAGCGGGCCATTGTGGTGACACCCGTGCGTCGCAGATCATGCAGCCGCCAGCCGTTCGCTGGCAGGGCGGAGGGTTTCTTTCCCGCGTTTTTTTGCTCTTTAGCCCCGTTTTCTGTTCGCTCCTGCGCCATCAGGGCCACAAGACGTTCTTTGCCATCCGAAAAGCCGGATATGGGTGTTCTGCCCGTATTGGTGAACACAAGCGGAGATATGGCCCCGGTTTTGGTGTCGGTCTGCCGATGGAGAGAGGCCAGAACCTGCCGGGCTGGCTCGGATAAGTGGACAATGTGCTCTTTACCGTTTTTGGTGCGGCTAGCCGGAATGGTCCATGTGGTCAGGTCAGGCGTGATTTCGTCCCATCTCATGCCAGCAACCTCACTCCGGCGCTGGAGCGTGAGAACCAGCAGCCGGAAGAATGGGCCAAAGGCGTAGGGCATTTTGCAGGCGGCCCGCCATACCGCGCCTAATTCAGCATCGGTCAGCACCCGGTCACGGGAGACTTCGCGGCCTTCTATCACCACATTGGTGAAGGGATTTTCCTCAACCAACTGGCGTTTAACGGCCCAGCCGTACATGGCACGGCCATATGCCTGTAGGCGGCGGGCAGTGGTGGGGTGTTTTTCCGCGACTTCATCAAGCCGGTTCTGCACATCAGCCACGGTCAGGGCATGGGCTGGGCGGTCCAGCATGTCCGCAAAATTGAAGCGCAGGCGGCGCGGAGCCTCCGTGCTGTGGCTTTCGCTGCTGTCTCGGAGGGCGTTGCTGGCCCAGCGTTCCGTGAGCACCTGAAAGGTGAGCGCATTAACAGCGGCCTGTTTGGCTTCTTCAATCGCCTGTTGCTGGAAAGCGTGTGCGGCTGCTTTTTTGTCCCCTGCTGGGTCGCCCCCGGCCAGAACCTTCCCCCTTGCGGCTTCTGCCAGTTTGCGGGCTTGAGGCAAGGTTAATTCGCCATACTGCCCAAATATCAGACGCCGGGGCTTACCGGCAAAGCGGTAGTTAAACAGGAAGGTTTTGCTGCCCGTGGCGTTCACCCGAATGGCAAAGCCTTTTACCTCGCTATCCGTGAACATGGCATCCCGCTTTCCCGGCGGGCAGGTGAGGGCGTCTATTCCCGGCTTGGTAAACTTCATGCCACGGTTCCTATACACACTATACACCTCACAGAACCGTGAGGTGTATAGTCTGGAGCGGTGAAAAACCCAATAAAATCAGTAATATATCTATGTGTTATACACCTATACACCTTATACACCCTGTTTTGGTGTATCCCCCGTTGCCATTTTCCCATCCTCACCCCCTGACCGAGTTTTCCGGAGTCAATCCGGAGTCATTTGGAATAGTAATCCGTGCATCTTCATGCGTCACGCTGCGCGAAGCCGCCCTCTAATCATTAGGAAATATAAGGGGTTTTGCGTCTGTATGCATTTCCGTGCGTCTTGAGAGTACATTGGCTGCACTGTCTCTTAATCAGCGGGTCCAAGGTTCGAGTCCTTGTGCGCCCACCAATCTTTCCTAAAAATTGGTGATTTACGGCAAATGTGAAAATTGCTTTCTCACATGCCTTTTTGTCCTGCAAATATGATGAGGCGATTTTCTCTGAAGGCTGCCTCTTTACGTTTCAGGACAGATCAGTTCGCCCCATTTTAGGTTTGTTCTCCCGGATGAAAAACCATAGATTGAGCTTGGTTTCTGATGGGAGCGAGACTGATTTTGGCCAATAAGTCGGACAATTCATCTATACCAACGCAAGGAAATCTCTTTCTTCCTGAGTTTGATCTGCCCGTTGTTCCGGCTGACGTCTGGGATAAGCTGGCACGGTCCGAGTTTCGGCGGCAGTTTCATCTAACCAAAGTCGATAGGGCTTATTTACAGGAAAAAAGTCTTCCTATTGTCTTAGAGCATGCCGCAGATTTTATAGCCAAACGGCTTGCCCCATCGCATCCTGTAAAGGATGGGCGGCAGACACCGTGGAAAGGCCACCCGGTCTTTACTGCACAACATGCAACAGGAACCTGCTGCCGTTCTTGCGTGGAAAAATGGCACCACTTTGTAAAAGGGGTGCCGCTAACCCAACAGCAGCAGGCGTATATTCTGGCAGTCATAGCCGGCTGGCTGGAGCGTGAAGAACAGCATCCTGAACAGGCAGAAGATGAAGGACAAGATATCCAACGTTACTTTGCACAGCGGAAACAGAAAACGCGTAAATAGCTTTAGGGGCTAGTCTGTTTCGGACACAATAAATAGCTGTGGAGACAAAAGGGTTATGGCCAAATAAAGACTAAAAACGCTCAAATGTTACGCAGAGATGTAGTGAAGATTTTTCATGGAGAGCCTAAGCACTTTCGGCCAAGGCTTTATCTATACGATTACAAAGCCATCTCGGCGCTTGTGCAACAATCCCAAAAACTGGTTTTCTAAAGCTGAATATTATGAATTTTTGGGACTGTTGGTTAAAAGAGTCTTGCTGACGAGCTCTGGTTCAGGACGCCTTTTGAGGCGGTGTATTGCGGTCCATCAATAGGGTTGTGACGGCATTTTTAAACGGCGTGAACGCATCAGCCAGCCGCAATCCTGTTTCACGCAACTGGCGGAATGGAGCGCCATCATGCGTATAAAGGGTGGCAATACCATTTGTCCCTGCAAACAATGGCGCTGTTGCCAGACGGTGCTTTTGCTCAAATCGACGCAGACCTTGTGCAAGCCCGGCATCTCCAGAGGCAGAGACATTGCGGGCGACTTCCTCAGACAGGATTTCCTGCCCTCTGAGGCCCAGATTGAAGCCATGAGCGGTAATGGGGTGCATTCCTACGGCAGCATCGCCCACAAGCGCCAGACGGCGGCTGGTAAAGCGGTGCGCATACACGCCTTTCAGCGGGTAGGCGTGGCGTGTGCTGACCAGACGCATTTTGCCCAGCCGATTGCCAATGCGCTGCATCATTTCAGCGTTGAAATCGTCACGTGGGGCGTCAAGCAGGCGTTTGATCTCTTCGGCTGGGAGCGTAAGCACCAGAGATGACGCCATACCGTTTACGGGCAGAAGGGCGACCGTCTGTCCTTCATCAAACCACTGGGTTGCTACATTATGGTGCGGAGATTCATGCGCCATGCGGCATACCAGCATAGTGCGTTTGAAATCATGAATAATGGCACCTATCCCTGCGCGGCGGCGGGTTGGTGAAAAACGACCATCAGCCCCAACAACCAAACTGGCATTCAGTTGCCCGGCAGAGTGATGCACCACGGCCTGATTAGGATTTTGTCTGACTGTTTCAACAGTGATGCCATCTAACAGGGTAATGCCCGGACGTGCAGCAGCGGTTGCGTAAAGCGCACGCCGGATCTGATTGTTAGAGACCAGCCACCCAAGCGCATCAACACCCCGTCCGTTGGTGTCAAACGTCAGGGGATGACGAAATTTTCCTGTCTCAACACGCGCTTCACGCAAAGGGCAGATGGCAGAGTGCGGGATGTGATCCCATGCACCATTTTCCTGCAAAATGCGGACGGAGTGATGCGTCAGGGCAATTTCGCGCCCATCGAACGAGGGTTCTTCCCATGCAGCCGCAGGTGCGCGCTCCAGAACCGTGACAGACAACCCTGCCTGTGCCAGAGAAAGGGCCGTCGCAAGCCCTACCGGGCCACCGCCAATAATTGCGACATCGGTTTGTGCTGCTGGGGTTTGCATCGTGCGTTAGTCCTTGTCTGCCGCAAAGGTTACAGGCTGGCCTGTCCAGCGGGCGGTAAAGGCTGCCGGGTCTGGCCGGCGGGGTGCAGCCGGGGCATTTGTGGGGGTGCCGATAAACAGAAAGCCTGCCAGTTTATGCGGTGCTGGAAAGCCAATTTCCGCCGCCAGAACCGGGTCTTCCACCACGTCCCCCGATACCCAGATACCACCGAACCCTGTTGCATGCAGAGCATTCAGAACATTCATGGTTGCTGCGGCCACAGCCATTTCCTGTTCCCATAAAGGAATTTTATTCTCTGGCCGTAAATGCATGCCTAAAGCCAGAATAAGCGGCATGGTAGAAAAACGGTTGCGGCGTTTTTCAATTTTGAATTCGGGCGCATCGGCATCCAAGCGCTGCATGCTGGCGACAATCCGCTCTGCCATCTGGAGGCGGGCGTCGCCTTCAATGACAACATAGCGCCATGGCCGGAGCTTACCGTGATCAGGCGCACGCATGGCCGCAGCCAGAATGTCTGAAAGCTGCGCTGCGTTGGGGGCTGGTTCGGCCAGATGGTCTGTCGACGCACGGCTAAGAAGCATATCCATAGGTGTCATGATCAGGAACTCCGGTTGCCAGAGACGATAAACGCTATGTTAGTTAGACAGGGAAAGGAGGCAGGGCCTTGCCGCCCAGAAGGTGCAGATGAAAATGAGGCACTTCCTGCCCTGCATTCTGGCCTGCATTGGTAATGATACGGTATCCGGCCTCATTCAGGTTTAGCTCAGCCGCAATATGGCCGGTTGACTGCATCAGGGCTGAAATTTCTTCCGGTGCGGCATTTTTGCTGAAATCAATAAACGAAACATAGGGTTTTTTAGGAATAATGATGACATGCACAGGCGCTTTTGGCGCAATGTCATGAAATGCCAGAACCCATTCGTTTTCAAAAACCTTGTTGCAAGGAATATCGCCATGCAGAATTTTGGCAAAGATGTTGTCTGGGTCGTAAGGCCCTGTTCCGTTCACAGCCATCACTTATCCTTTTTTGCAAAAGTTTCTTTTGGACGAGACGCTTTTTCTGCAATGCCACTTGTGCCTTCGCGGCGGCGCAGTTCTGCCCAGACGTCGTCTGGTGTAATGCCAGCATCCACCCAGAGAACAATAAGATGGTAGAGCACGTCAGCACTTTCTCCAACCAGAAGATCTTTCCGGCCAGCTACGGCTTCAATCAGACATTCAACCGCTTCTTCCCCAAATTTCTGGGCAATTTTATATGTGCCACGCGAAAGAAGACGTGCAGAATGGCTGACTGAAGGGTCCGTGCCTTTGCGGCTGAGCACAACGTCATACAGACGGTTCAGCACGGTCATGTCAGCTGGTTCATTCAGAAGGTCAGCCTGCACACCCTCCTGCTTTATGGGTGTCTGTTTGGGAGCGGCTACCTTTTTTGATTGACCTTTGGCCGTTGTTTTGGCGGCCCCTTTGCCGGTGGCTTTGGGGGAGGCCTTGGCACTTGCTTTGGTGCTGACTTTCTTGATCATGTGCGAGACTTTGCCTGGAAAGGGGAGGGAGAAGGACGAACCGGCAGGCCTGCTTCAGCCAGAGCGGTTTTAACCTGAGAAACTTTGAACTGGCCAAAATGGAAAACACTGGCTGCCAGAAGGCCTGTGGCCCCAGCTTTGGCACCTTCCACAAAATGTTCAAGTTCGCCTACGCCGCCCGAGGCAACGATAGGTAACCGAACCGCCTGTGTCGCGGCCTTCAGCAATTCAAGATCAAAGCCTGAGCGCGTGCCATCACGGTCCATGGAGGTCAGCAGAATTTCGCCTGCACCCCGTTCGGCCACTTCCTTGCACCACTCTATGGCATCTCGCCCTGTGGGGGTGCGGCCACCGTGGGTATAGACTTCCCATTTGCCGGGGGCAGACTGGCGGGCGTCAATCGCAACCACCACGCACTGGCTTCCAAACTTGCGTCCGGCTTCGTTAATCAGTTCTGGTCGGGATACGGCTGCCGAGTTCATGGCGCATTTGTCCGCACCCGCCAGCAGCAGGCGGCGCATGTCATCCGTTGTGCGCACACCACCGCCCACCGTTAGCGGCAGGAAAATCCGTTCAGCCGTGCGACTGACTACATCCAGAATGGTGTCACGGTTTTCATGGCTGGCGGTTATATCCAGAAATGTTAATTCATCCGCGCCTGCGGCGTCATAGAGGGCAGCCTGTTCAACCGGGTCCCCTGCATCGCGCAGAGAGACAAAATTGACGCCTTTGACAACCCGGCCATTCTTGACATCCAGGCAGGGAATAACGCGCAGTTTCAGCATCAGGCCAGAACCTTGAGCGCTTCGGCAGGGGAAACGCGGCCATCATACAGGGCACGGCCAACAATCACCCCTTCAATACCGGGGGCATGATCAGCGGCTTTGCGTAATGCTGCCAGATGCTCAATGTTGCCCACGCCGCCGCTGGCGATGACCGGAACCGTGACTGTGTTGGCCAGTGCAACAGTCTGCTCCAGATCCAGACCTTCCAGCATGCCGTCACGGCTGATTTCCGTGAAGATAATGGCGGCTACCCCGGCTTCCTGCATGCGCAGGGCAAGTTCGGTTGCCTGCATGTCAGACACTTCAGCCCACCCTTCGGTTGCCACATGGCCGGAGCGGGCATCAATCCCGGCAACAATCCGGCCGGGGAAGGCGCGGCACGCTTCACGCACAAGGGCCGGGTTTTTGACTGCGACAGACCCGAGAATAACGCGCGTAACACCGGCTTCCAGCCACGAGGCAATGGCTTTCATATCGCGCAGGCCACCGCCCAACTGCATGGGAACGGTGGTGGCTTCCAGAATGGCGCGGACGGCCGCTACATTGGCAGACTGACCAGCGAAGGCTCCATTCAGATCAACTGCGTGCAGCCATTTAAACCCGGCATCACACCATGCACGGGCCTGGGCGGCCGGGTCATCTGAATAGATGGTGGCATCGTCCATTTCCCCACGGCGCAGGCGCACACAGGCTCCGTCTTTCAGGTCAATGGCGGGATAGAGCGTCAGTGAACGTGTGGAGGATGTGGGCTCGGCCGGAGCAACGTCTGCCTGGGTCATGCGGGGTGCTTCTGCTGTTGTGGAACGATCGTTATCAAGAAGTTTGGTAAAGAACAGGCCTGATACGGTCTGATCACCTATACGGGCGTAATGGGGGTGGGTGCCCCATTGGTCAAAACCTGCCTTACGAAACAGATCAATGGCGGCTGTCTGGGTTTCCGGCACGTCCACATTCAGCACGCGGTAGCCCATGCTGCGGGCTGCGTTTTCTACCTCATGCAGCAAGATGGTGCCCAGTCCCTGCTTCCGGGCGTAAGGGGCGACAAACAGGTGCATAAGGGTAACGCACATAGCCTGGGCTTCGTTGTTGCGCGGGGCGCGAACCAACTGGGCACAGCCAACAATCATACCATCCAGTCGGACGGCAAACAGCATCCGTTCAGGGACTAACAACAGCCCCTTGAAATAGCGCGACAGCACCTGCCGTCCTTGAGGCTGAATCCACCCAAACCCGCCTCCATCCAGAATGGCGGCGTCCACGGCCTCACACAGGGCGTGCAGATCATCTTCGTCTAGTTGAAGAATACGCTGAACAGGTTTTTTCCGGGACATCAGGCGGTCCAGCGTGCGTCGGGCTGCCACGTTAGAAAGTTGGCCAGAATCCGCAGGCCAACGGTCTGGCTTTTTTCTACATGGAACTGTGTGCCGGCCACATTCCCATTGCAGACAATGGCAGGGACCGCGCCGCCATAGTCTGTCGTGGCAATCAGTGTTTCAGGTGGAGTGCCCTGCAGGGCGTAGGAGTGCACAAAATACCCATGTGGCGCAGTGCCCAGCTCATCGGTCAGCGGGTGTGGCTGCGTCAGGTTCAGTTCATTCCACCCCATTTGCGGCAGGCGCAGGCCGGGGGCTTCCATAGGAGCAATTGTCCCTTTGATCCACCCGAAACCGGGGGTTGTGCCGTGTTCAAGCCCCTGTTCCGCCATAAGCTGCATGCCTACGCAAATACCCAGAAACGGGGTGCCATTGCGGGTGGCTGTCAACAAAGCGTCTTTCAGGCCGGGTTGGGCGTTCAAACCCTGCGCACAATCAGCAAAAGCGCCCTGACCGGGGAGAATCAGCCGATCTGCTTGCAGAACTGCCTCGGGTGAGTTGGTGATGGTGACATCTGCCACAATGCCAGACAGTTCAGCCGCCCGCGCGGCAGCCCGTGCAGCGGAAGCCAGATTACCGCCGTCATAATCAATCACGGCAATGGAAAGAGACTGGGTCATGGGACCTCGCACTTCTGGTCCTGTTCTTGGGGCAGGGGTGATGCACCCAATAGGGCAGGGCCCGGTCGAAAATATAAAACAGGCAGGGGCGGCAGCCCTACGGCAGGCTGCCAGACCCGGCCCTGTTTAGAGCACTCCCTTGGTCGAGGGAATGGCTCCTTGCGCACGGGGGTCCATTTCAACCGCCATACGCAGGGCACGGGCCAGAGCCTTGAACGCGGCTTCAGCAATATGGTGGCAATTTTTCCCGGCTTTTTCTGTCAGGTGCAGCGTGATCATGCTGGCCATGGCAAATGCGCGGAAAAACTCCTCAACCAGTTCTGTGTCCAGTTCACCAATGCGGTCACGGTCAAACGTGGCATCAAACGCCAGAAAGGGACGACCGGACAGATCAACCACCGCTTCGCACAAGGCTTCATCAAGCGGTACCAGTGCGTGGCCAAAACGGCGCACGCCCCGTTTGTCCCCCACAGCCTGTTTCAGGGCCTGCCCAATGGCAATGCCTGTGTCTTCTACCGTGTGGTGGCCATCAATATGCAGGTCCCCCCGCACTTTGACGGTCAGGTCCAGCAGACCATGTTTGGCCAGTGCTGTCAGCATATGGTCAAAAAAACCGATGCCGGTATCAATGTCTGCCTGTCCTGATCCGTCCAGATCAAGAGTAACGGCAATATCGGTCTCGCTGGTAACGCGATGAAGGGTGGCTTGGCGCGGTGTGCTCATGATGCGGAGTGTATAGCTGAACCCGGCGTCAGATACCATCATGCAGACAGGGCAGCCGTATGGAATCTGACAGGCGGCGATGCAGGCTTTGGCCTAGACACGCCCCTGCTGCTTTAATGGGCCGGGAACGCGTCAGGGAGAAATCAGGGCACGTTCTGCTCAAGTTCAGACAGCCACACCCGGGCGTTGCCGTCGGAGGGCGCGCGCCAGTCGCCGCGTGGGGAAAGGCTACCGCCCGCCATAATTTTGGGGCCATTCGGCATGGCAGAGCGTTTGAACTGACTGGTGGCAAAAAACCGGCGAAGAAAAACATGCAACCAGTGTTTGATGGTCGGCAGGTCATAGGCTTTTCGGTCTTGCTGCAGAAAGCCCGGTGGCCACTGCCCGGCGTCTAGGGTTTGCCAAGCGTGTTCTGCCATGAAGGCAATACGGGATGGCGTAAAGCCGTAGCGCAGCACATAAAACAGGGTGAAATCATGCAGGGCATAGGGGCCGATAATATCTTCCGTGCTTTGCCCGCTGCCGTCTTCACCCGGAGGGACCAGTTCTGGCGAGATTTCAGTAGCCAGAATGGTGGAGAGTAGCGGCGTCACGTCTGCAGAAAAATGACCAGACGCAATCGCCCAGCGAATGAGGTGCTGAATAAGCGTCTTGGGCAGCCCTGCGTTGACGTTGTAGTGGGCCATCTGGTCACCCACACCGTAAGTGCACCAGCCCAGCGCAAGTTCTGACAGATCACCGGTGCCAATGACCAAGCCATTATGCATGTTGGCCAGACGGAACAGGAAGTCGGTGCGCAAGCCTGCCTGCACGTTTTCAAACGTGATGTCGTGCACAGCTTCGCCCTGCGCAAAAGGATGGTTTATCTCCTTGAGCATCAGGCTGGCGGCTGGACGAATATCCAGAACCTCGTTCCCGGTGCCTAGGGCGGCCATAAGTGACTGTGCGCTGGCCAGTGTTTTTGCTGTCGTGCCAAACCCCGGCATGGTGTAGCCCAGCACGGCGGAGCGTGGCCAACCCAGTTCATCAGCGGCACGCACAGCCACCAGCAATGCCTGTGTGGAGTCGAGGCCGCCGGAAATACCAATGACCATGGTTTTGGCCCCGCTGGCCCGCAGCCGCTGCTTGAGTGCTGTCACCTGAATAGTGAACGCTTCAAAGCAATCCTGTGCCAGTTTGGCCGGATCATTTGGGACAAACGGGAAGCGTGGCAAAGGCCGCCGCAGTCCAAGGTCTGTCATAGGCGCGTCAAGCTGGAAGGAAATGCGTCGCCAGTCTGGGGCATAGGCGGCCATGGCGCTGGCATTTGCGGTGAATGACCCCATTCGCAGGCGTTCCTGACGCAGCAGCGTCAGATCAATATCGGCCGTGATGGTCTGTGTGCCGGTTGGAAAGCGTTCACTTTCGGCAAGCAGGTTCCCGTTTTCAAAAATGGAAATCTGGCCATCCCACGCAACATCGGTGGTCGATTCGCCTTCTCCTGCAGCCGCATAAATGTAGGCCGCCACACAGCGTGCGGACTGCGATTGACACAGCAGCGTGCGCGTTTCCGCTTTGCCGACAGTAATGTCACTGGCTGAGGGATTAGCGAGAATGGTGGCTCCAGCCAGAGCCGCCAGTGTTCCGGGTGGCACCGGAACCCACATATCTTCACAAATTTCGACCCCAAGGCAGAAGCCCGGCAGATCGGTTGCCTCAAACAGAAGGTCGGTACCAAATGGTGTTGAAACGCCCCCAATACGGATGGTCTGGCCACGGATGGCGGCTCCGGGCGTAAAGTGGCGTGCTTCGTAAAACTCACGATAATTCGGTAAGACCGCTTTAGGCACAACACCCAGGATAGTGCCCCGGTGCAGCACGACCGCACAGTTATAAAGGGCATTGCCATGACGCAAAGGTGCCCCAACAACCAGAACAGGTAATAACTCGGCTGTTGCTTCCGCTAGGGTGGTAAGCGCACCGTCAACCGCATTTAGCAGAGCTTCCTGCTGGCGTAGGTCATCTATGGCATAGCCAGAAATTCCGAGTTCTGGAAACACGCATAAGGAACATCCATCCCGTGCGCTGGCTTCCGCCGCGTCAAGCGTGCGTTGCATATTTGTGGCCGGGTCTGCCAGAGAAACAGGAAGAGTGCAGGCCGCCACGCGGGCAAATCCTTGATGATACAGCGCGCGGAATAAAGAAGTCTGCACAGAGGTTGCTCCCCGTTTTCTTTCAAGCGCCGTCATGATTGCAGAAGACGGCAGGGAAGGCCAATTCTCCATTTAGAGCTCAAAAATGCAGATTTCCGGAGGCGGCAGAGACCGCTGAAACAAAAGAATAAAAAAATATAAAATACCCCCTTGCGCGATTTACCTTTCCCCCTTAGAAGGTGGCCATCCGATGCGGGCGTAGCTCAGGGGTAGAGCACAACCTTGCCAAGGTTGGGGTCGTGGGTTCGAATCCCATCGCCCGCTCCAAGGTTTTAGCGGTTTTTCACCAACCGCTCATCTTGGACTGGAACGCAAATAGCACGCACAATTAAGTTCTCGCGGATCGAACGGGCTGCAACCCGGTCGATTTCGCATGCGATATCGTCAATGGCCTGACGGGCCTGACTTAGATAATCCGGTGCATATTTCGCATATCTCCCTGTTGTTCGGATGTTGGGCATCACATGGCCCAAAAGGCCTGCGATTTCCAGTTCTGCTACACCACGGCTACGCAGTTCGGTAGCGATGGTATGCCGAATGGTTGTTGGCACGATGTCGTCACTCAGCCGTGCAGCTTTCCGGGCGTTACGCCAGCATGCGTTGATCTTCTGTAGCGGCTCGCCTCTGTAAGTGACGATATGACCGGCTGGAACGGACAGTATCAACGGTCTGAGAAATTCAGGCATGGCCACAACAGGCCGCCGCTTTTTGGTCTGCTGGCGACCAGGCGGATTGAGGTCAATCAGCTTGCGGTTGATGTCACACTGCGGCCGGGTCAGTTCCAGCAGGGCCTCAGGCCGTGATGCGGTTCCGATCAGTAAAGCAAGGAAGGCTCGGAGATGATCACTTTCGGCTGCATCCCATAGGCTGGCCATTTCCCCGATCGTCATGACTCTTTCGCGTGGCTGTCCGTCCTGCACGCTCAGGAAAGGGATGGGGGCTTTTATAAGCCCGTTCTTCCAAGCCCAGTTCACAGCAGCCTTGGCTGCGCCCAGAACGCGCTTTGTCGTTCCGCTCTGGTAGCCATCAGCCTTCATCACACGCACAAACTGTTGCTGCTTTTCCAACGTGAATTCGGCAACGCTGAACTCAGGAATGCGTTCGAGCAGAAGTTCCAGATTTCTACGCTGCGTTCCTGAACCAACAATATCGCGTCCATGCTTCTCGAAATAGCGCATGCACACTGTTGCGAGAGGAACATCACGGGGTTCTTCCTGGCGTAATGTGACGTTCAGTGTGACCCATTCCGCAAGCCTGATCTTGGCCTCTTCAAGGCTTTCAGTGCCAAGTGATGCGCGGCGCGTCTGTCTAGCGTCCTTATCGAACCAGGTGCGGCACCATACTGGGCTGTTGTCACGTTTGCTAAGCCAGTATCCTCCGATTTCGTATCGTTCTGCCTGCATGGTTTGCGTTCCTGTGCGCTCAAATATTCTGCTATATGTTCGGCGGTAAATCGGGGTCTGCCTCCGACTATGACAAAGCCTATCTGGCGTCTTCGTCGTAGGCGTCTGATGGTATCAACAGACACTCTCAACTCGCGGGCCAGTTCTCGGTCCGTGAGTAATTGCGGCACCACACTGGTCACGCTGCACCCTCCTGCATGGGATTGTATCCTTCCTGTTCGCGGATTTCGTTCACGGTCAGGATTTTGTTCTGTATGGCGACACCGTAGGATTGCCACCGGGTTGCGTAGTCGCCACGCATGAGGCTGCTCATATCAATGACCAGTTCATACGGATTGGACGCACCGAACACGGACCGCTTGAATTCGGCCTCGATCTTGCGCACCCACGGCACCAACGTGTTCTGAGCAAACCAGAGGCTGGCCTGCGCCGCGTTGGTGAAGGTGTTATTGCTGTAATCTTGCACAATCGGCGGTGGCACACCGTAGATGCGGCACAGTTCCTGCACGCTGAACTTGCGGCTTTCCAGTGCCTCGGCATCTTCCGGGCTGATGCCCACCGCCTGCCATTTCAGGCCGTTAGGCAGGACAATCACGCGGCGGGCATTGGTGGTGCCACCCGCCCGTTCCTGTAGCTGCTGCTTCAGGTCCTTGGCCTGATCGCTCGTCAGTGCGCCCGTTTCACTTGAGACGATACCAGACGGCACCACCTGATTTTGCCACATGTTCAGGGAGTAATCCTGAAGAGCCGCGGCCCCCATGAACACATCCCGCGCACGACTCAGCCGACTGCGACCCACAAGGCCATCGTCGGAACGGTCGCGCAGATGGAACACTTCATCATCAAGCAGTGTGCGGGTGACGCCCTGCCATGCCATAACGGTGTAACGTAGGCGACCCGATGCCAGACGGTCCACCTGGACACACTGCCATGGGATAGGTGTCAGGGCATTTGGACGGCCTGCGCCGTCATACTCGACCACCATCACGGCGTTGCCGGTCAGCAGGACGCTGGCAAGCATCCACTCCACCAGATCGGGCCATGTCTGGGTGCGGTTAGGCTGCCTGATCAGACGCGCAACAGGATGGTTCGGCGCTTCCGTTCTGGTATTGTTTGACGTGCTGTAGGTCAGGGCATCAAGCGATGCAACGGCGCTGGAAATGGCATTTACACACGCCAGCACGGTTGCCAGATTTTCCGGATTACCGGGACCACGCGGAAACCACAGGTCTGGAAGGACAGGTTCTGCGGATCCAGCCGCCCGTTTTTCAGGGCGGCCAAGGAAACGGTCAAGGAAACTCATCTGATCGTCTCCAAGAAGCGGCGACGCTGCGCCGGTGTCAGGATGGTGCTACGGCTCCGTGCGGAAATTGTTGTATCCGCATAGGCCGGAAACGCCTGCACCACGCTGATTTCCACCAGATCGACCGCACGCAGTTCACGCTGGTCTGATGCTGGCCATGCCTCATCCTTGACGCGAAACCCAAAGGACATACCGCCCAGATCATTCCGTTCGGCCAGAGCCAGAACGTCACGGCCAAGCTGTGTGTCTGGTATCGCCAGTTCAAAATGAAGCCCGCGTGTATCTTCCACCAGCTTGAGTGTGCCGGATGCCGTGCGAGCCAACAGTCTGGTTGGGTCATGATCGACCAAACCGAGAATGTCGGGGTTTGCCGTGAGCGTGCGGGCAAAAGCCCCCGAACGGATGGTTTCGGAAAAGCTGCCGATGCGGGCCGATGCCCCAAACACGGCGGCGTAGCCTTCCAGTTTGCGACCGGCGGCGCGGAGTTCCACGCCACACGAACGCCTTTCCACGCTGCCAGTCGCGCCGGTCATGCCGTGATACCTGTCAGGGTCAGCAGGGTCTGAGGCCGCACGACAAGCACGTCAGCCCGCATCCACGCCACGAAGCCGATCTGTCCGTTTTCGGCATACAGTTCGTTCAGCACGGAAATCTGCAAGGACGTTCTCATGCCAACATAGACGTTGGAGAAGTCGCCCATGACGATGGTGCTGGCGTTCTTGTCCGTGCCCTGGTCAACAGGAACTGACGTGGTGGTCAGGCGCGGAATGGAGGAGACGTCAGCCGGGGCGGAAAGCGGGTTGCCGTTGGAATCCTTGAACCCACGGATTGCGCGGTTGGTGCGTGGCGCCATGATCATGGCCGACACCTTTCCTGCATTCACGTTTTCCAGATCAAGCACACCGTCCAGAACCGGGTCCCAGTTGGTCAGCTTGCCAGCCAGTGCGGTTGCCTGGATGCCTGGTGTGTTGACGATGCCAAGCGGACTGTTCGCGGAGCCATCACCGAACAGAATGGCTTGATCCAGTGCCAGTGCGCCAGAAGCGGCAAAAGCGGCGCGGATGATGCTATCCACGTTCTGCCCGTCTTCCAGCAGTTCCCGGCTTATCTTGCAACGAAGCGCCCATGACTTGGCGGTCATCTTTACCTGGTCAAACGTGCTTTCGTCTTCGACAATGGCGGCATTTTCGGCACGCCATGCACCGACAGGCGTTTTGGTCAGACGGCCAAAAGTCAGGGACTGGCTGGACATGGGCACTGTGCGGCATCCAGCGCGGAAGGAAACCGTGTTGGCACGCAGTTCATCAAGGATGCCTGCGGCAACAGGAACCGGCACCAACGCACCACCCGAACCGATGCTGCTTTCGGACATGACGCGGCGTTCAAGTTCCGTCTGCGGGCCGCGATACAACGCACGCAGAAAGCCGCCAAGCCCCAGTTCCTGAGCGCGGTTTTCACTGGCAGGCAGGAAAGAAGCCAGAGTGTGACGGGCTTCCAGAACCGGAACCGTCTGCCCTTCCTGAGTGCGCAGCATCAGGCCGTCAAAACTCTCCGGTGTCTGTGCCGGTGCATCAAAACCGGCAACGCGGATTTCCGGCTGTGCGGATGCGCCGCCGCCCACGCGGTCAGCGGGTGCTGTGCGGTCCAGATCGTCAATCTGTGCCTGACGTGCCATGCGGCTTTCCAGCGTGTTCAGTTCGGTGGACAGTTCAGTCCACCGTGTTTCTGCCTCAGCCGGAAGCGCACCATCCGGGTGTGCTGTGTTCAAGGCGCGCATTTCGGTTGCGATTTCCGTTTTGCGGGCCTGTATTTCTCGTAACGTCATGCTTCGTCTCCTGCACCAAGGCGTATTTTTAAATCGCGAAAGATCGGGTCAAGCCAAAGAATGGCGGCAACATTTACGCGGTTGGTCTGAACGCCTGCGGGGAAAAACAGCTTCTTGAAAAAAGCCTCATCGTTCATGCCAGAACTGTTAAAAACATAGCCAAATTGTTCGCCTGCATAAGCAGCTAGGAATGTGTATCCTTGGGGATACAGGTGCCCTGGTGGACGCACTTTAGTGTTGTCAAACCCATTGGGATCGCCAATCCAACCAGAAGCGCCCTTCCCAATATCTGTAAAGGCCAGAGCAATGGGTCCACCGACAGATGGCGGTATACCTAAAGCATCAAGGTGCGCCGTAATGGAAATTTGCATAATTCTTGTAAAACTAAGGAAATATGGAGAACCTTGTGACTTTACCTCGCGTGCATCATCTTTTTCGGTAGCGAGGATAATTTTTCGCTTTATCCACCCACGCATTGTTTCCCAGTTTACACCGGTAGCGTCACTGGCCTGTTTCGTCGTGAACCGAGGTTCGTGAATTCTTTCTAAAAAAGTCATAACCACTCCAAAAGGTAAGCATTAACCTTATGTAGAAGGTAAACACTAACCTTATGCGCTTTGCAAGAACAAAAGTGGGACAATTTTTGCGAGAGATCGAATTAAGCCAACGTCGGGCAGAGACGAACCACATCAGCAATCACAGAGAGAGAAATTTTCATTTCATCGGCATCTTTTTCGACATCGAAAACATCGACATAGTCAGGAGTTTCGATTTCCGCAACATCAGCCTTTGCTCTCAGTTCGACCATATTCTGAGCTGGTACAGAAGCAAGAAACGCCAGTGTTTTCTTCATTTTTCGGAAAACTACATCCATATGAGCATCGTTATCTTTAAAGTCTGGATGCCCAGGTCTCGCGGACGGAAGAAGGGACCGGCGGTCTAATTCGGCACGGGCAGAAAAATACTCATTCCGGGCTTTGATAATTAAGCTATGCCCTTCCGGCTTCACGGCAGGCGCGGCGGTCAGGGTTTCCGGTTGAATAAACCCGGCTGCGGCGATGCCTGTCAGCGCAGGTGCGGCAAGAAGAGATTTGAAAGCATTACGACGATTCATCGAGCGCATGTGTGCGGCTCCTATGCAAGATTGCCGGGCAAGCACAGTTCTCAGGCTGCACAGACTCCGGGGGTGAGAAACCTGGCATAGACAGGCCGGTGAGGCTTTAAGGTTGCCCTCTGGACATACCCTCATCGCCCCCGGAGCGAATTCTTTGTGCGGATTGCTGCTTTCGTGCAGTGCCCGCTATGCATCAGGAGTTCTCAGGCTCCGTTGTTAAACCTGCCAAAGCCGGAGTCTGGTGTCAACAGACATTCCTTAAAAATCCAGAACTGTGACCATCAGTTCCTTAGGTGTGGGTGCCTGAGCAGCGGTGCCGACTGCAATCACGGCGGCGACCAGTGGGTCTATGCGGCCACGGGCGCGTTGTTTGGACAGTTTGCGGTTGCCCGCCGGGTCCGTGTCCAGGGCGGCATTGGCGACAGCCCAGCGCAACAGTGGGTTGCCGCCGTGCCTGATGGTCGCCTGTAGGACGACCCCCTCAAAGGCCGTAATGGCAGGCGATGCATCCTTGAAACCCATGCCGATCGGCTTCATGGGCAGCGCGATGCCCTCACGGTCACATACGGCCAGAAAATCCGTCAGGCACCAGCGGTCAGACGCGATGGACACAACGTCCAGTCCTTCGATTGCCTGGGCAATCCACACGGCCAGCCATGCCCGGTCAATCGCTCGTCCTGGTATTAGTTCGATTAACCCAGCCGAAACCCACTCGGCATACGGCGCATGATCTTCCGCTTGCTTGACCTGGACAAGTTCATTGGGCAGGAACGCCGTGACCTTCAGCTTTCCCGTCTCTGGCCAGTAGAAAGAGAAGGCCGTCAGATCACCCGCGCCTGATGCCAGATCAAGGCCACAGTAACACGGGCCTGATGCCTCAGCATCGCCAGCACAGGCATCCCAGTCATCAGGACGCAGGAAGCGCACGTCCCCTGCCACAGGTTGATTGAGCGTGTAAGCGCGGAACGCCGCTTCCTGACTGGGCACACGCTGGGCTTGCATTGCCTGGGAGCGGATATCTTCAAGGCTGCGGAATGTTCCCAAAGCCGGGTTTGCCATATGCCATGTTTCTTCCGACCATGGGTCGGCGTCCATTGGTGCGGACCATACAAAGGACTTGAAGGTCCTGTCGGGGAACGTACCGTCCGACACACTGAAACCATAGCGCAGCAGCTCTTCTAACGGGTTGTCTGCATCAGGTGACCTGGTGCTAATGCCCAGCAATAAGCTTTCCCGATGCGCACCGCCGCCCGTTTTTAGTGCATCAAACAAATCCCTACCCTTCCATTGGGCAACCTCATCCGCAACGGCGAAGGTGGGTGAAAGGCCATGCGCCTTTCTGGCATCAGCAGACAACGCCTTGTAAACTGAACCCGTTACAGAATCTTCTATGGTCCGGTTGAAGGCACGAACAACCAGACGCGCAGCAAGGTGAGGTTGTTCTATGGCGAAGGCCACCATCTCATCAAACACGATAGCGGCTTGTCCTCGGTCAGCGGCGGCGCTGAGCACCTGCCCACGCCTTACGGCTTCTGGCCCGCACAGATGGGCAAGCGCCAACGCTGAGGCCAAACCCGTCTTGCCGTTCTTACGGCCCATGCTAATCACCCCGGTGCGGACGAAGCGCAGACCATCTTCATCAGTTTCATACAAGGCGCAGATGATATCTTTCTGCCACCCATCCAGCCGCATGGGTTGCCCAGCCAACGCCCCACTAGTGACATTAAGCCGTTCTATCCAGCAGATCAGGCGTTTCGCCCGTGTCTCGCCAGTTAGAGGGCGATCGGCGGCAAACCCTGCTGGCTCTATTCCGGGTGCTTCACCAAAGAGCGGCAATGGTGCCGGGGTCTTTGGCGATGACACTGGCTTTGCACCGGGTCCACGAAGGCCCATTTTTCAAAACCTCAATTCAAAACTAACTAAAAGTGTGTGCCCCAAGCGGTCGTGGCCCCACAGCCCTGAGAGATTTTCAGGCCACATAATAGACGCGCCAAGGGTCAAGCCCGGTCAGTTGATCGGCCCAACTGGTCAGGCCAAAGCTGCTTGAACCTATGCCCTCGCATGCCTCTTCCGTGATGGAGCGGTCACGGCCAGCCTGATGATAGATGGCGGCGGCAATGTCCAGCACAGTGCGAACGACAGTCTGCGGGATGGGTAACAGAGTGGTCAGGTCCTGCTGGCAATAGTCGGATGCAATGCCCCATGCTTGGGTGAGAATGTCATTCAGGCGATCATCCCTGCTGTCGTCTGACAATGCCAGTTCGGTGCGAAGGGTGCTGATCAGGTTTGTATTGGTCATTTTGAATTCCACCAGTGGGTTGGGTCATTGGGTTTGCCAGAAGCGTCACAGCCCTTGAGCCATGGTTCGTTGCCATGACAGCGCATATTGTGGTGCTGGATGCAGAGGCCGCGCAGATTGGATAGATTGTCTGCGCCCCCTTTGCTTCTGGGTGTGACGTGATCGGCCACAACCGAGCGCCGGGTGCATCCAGCCACAGTGCAGATAGGATCACGCTTAATACATGCAGCGCGTAGTCTTTTCCAAAATGTAGTCCCGTAAAAATAAGCCATATTAAACTCCGCACAAACCATCACAGTCGTTATCGAATAAGTCATTCATTCCGCCATCCAGTTCTGCTTCAGAAAGAGGCTTCAGGCTTCGGTGCAGATATGGCGTGCCGTGCAAACCTAGATTGCCCCGCTCGCGAATTGCTCGGTCCAGATCCACGGCGTTTTGCCATGCTGCTGGGTCATCGCGTCGAATCCGCTTCCATTCTGCATCTGAATGATAAGGACAAAATGCGCATGCTGAACGTGTTGGAATTGGGTAATCATTCTCCCTAAGCCACGTAATGCAATCCTGCCGTGTCATCCTTTTTTCAATCAGCGGAAAACGGTTTGTTTGCCAGCGCGCTTTGGCTTCCTTTATCCGGTACATTTCATCACGGGAAATGCCTATCCAGACTTCGACAGAATCAGGCCGAATGTTTTTCCCCTTTGCAAAGCCAAGAAGTTTGCGGTGTGCCTGCATCAGAGGTTCTATTTTGTATCGCAATGTACATCCACGCACGCCAATTCCGGTTGAGCCGTCAGCGTTCCGAATGAAGTATGGGATGGATGCAAACCGACGGCTTTTCGGACTATCGAGGCCTTGGATCAAGTCTTCGCGCAGATTACCCCCGTCAACGACATGCACAGGAAATGGCAACACATTAGATGAGGATAGCCATTCTATGTGCTGATAGACTTCAGTTGGTTCGGCGTGAGTATCTGCAAATATGGCGCAGTCAGGCATTGGATCAATCAATCCATGCGCAGCCATAAGAGCTAACGTAGTGGACTGAATTCCAGCACCTAGACTGATAGCGCGAAGTATTGGTCCACCCTCAAGAGGCTTTGCTCGTGTTTTAACCATTTTGCTTGGCACCCCTTGCCATACGCCGTAAAGCCGCGACGATCTCAGACTTGTCCTGATGAAACTTCTCTGGATCACACCGGTCTATGGTTAGTCGCTGCACCGCATTGGCAAGGTCATCAAGTATAGATGACTGACGCACTGACGCATCCTGACGCACTTTCTTATATAATGGTTTTCCGTGTGTGTGCGGGTGCGTGCGCGTATGGGGGTTATATAGGAGAAATGCGTCAGTGTGCGTCAGTGCGTCAGTAAGTTTCGGCATCATGACCGCTCCCAATAGCGTTCGCCATTATTCCCACGCGCGCCGCGCTTCCAGCCAAGCCGCTCCATGATCTTCGCAATACGACGTTGTTCGGATGTGCCTATCTTTTTGTTTTCAAAGGCCAAAGCGTCATAAGCCACGGCTTGGATTGTGACTTTCGGGCGAAGGTCTAGATACTTGGCAATCAGCCCTTCCCATTCATCGACCTCGAACCGCTCTTCCTGCTCTGGCTTGATGACGTGACGTTCAAAATCACTGTTCGGCCACCATTGTTCACCTTTGCGGAACGCATCCACGGCCTCAGCCAGAAGCTGGTCACGATCCTGCGCCAATAATTCCGTGTCTATCTTGCCGACCTTCACCGGCCAGTACCGGCGTCCGCCAGTCTCGTCGCTGAGATACACGGATTTATTGGTTGTTCCGATCAGGATGCACTGGCGTGGTTCGACCACTTCCATGCGGCCATAGGGCGGCCTGTAGCGTTCTGTTGTGCGGGTAAGAAAGGACTTGAGCAGTTCGTTTTCGGCTTTGCCCAATGCGGATAGTTCCGCAATTTCGATCACCCATTTGCCGCGTAGATGCACCGGCACATCCTTGCCGGTTTTCAGGTCTGGGAGACTGTCCGAATACCAGTCACCGCCAAGGATAGCGCAGGCAGTGGATTTTCTGGCTCCCTGCTGGCCTTCCAGCACAAGCATGTAGTCCATCTTGCAGCCGGGTTTCATGATGCGGGCAATCAGGCCGATCAGGAACATCCGCCCGATTCCTTGGGTGTAATCTGTGAGATCAGCACCGATATAGTCAGTCAGCCACGTATCCAGACGAGGCAGGCTGTCCCATTTCAGACTGCTAAGGTAGGTGCGGACTGGATGAAAGCGGCGCTCATAAGCAACCCGGCTAATGGCCTGAAAGGTCACGTCCTTGGAAATCCGGCGCAGGCCAGCAAGTTGCAACGCCTCTTGCACCACCGTCACATCTTCATCCGTTAGCGGTCGCGCCTTGAACGGCTCCGCCTGCGGACCGAGTTGCTTCATGAGGAACGGCATGCACTGCATTTCATCCAGTGCGAAGCTGCTGGAAAATTGCTCATCCGCTCGCAATGCCAGCAGCACGTTCGCCACGTTGGGGATGGGCTGTCCACGGTCATCGACCTGACAGTCATCAAGCCATGCCGGTCTGAGGATGTGTTTCGGTTCCACGGCTCCGGCATCATAGTCCGGCGCTGCCTTAACCACAGCTTCTAGATCGGCCACACTATTCCCTGCGGCCACCCAGTCGAACACATCGCCTTTTGCTGGCAGATCAGGAAGGTTCACGACTCGGGTGCGGGCTGCAATGCTGTGGAGCGCTTTGGCCACTAGTTTGGCGTGGTTTTGACCAGGCGAATCATTGTCTGGCAGAATGACCACATCTGCACCGCGCATGTATTTGGTACAATCTGGCTTCCACTTACCCGCGCCGCCTGGGCTGCATGTCGCGGTCAGGCCGAGGCTGTGCAGTTTGTCCGCTGATTTCTCGCCTTCCACCACATAGATGGTCTGCTTCTGCTGTATGGCTTCAATCAGCCCCGGCAAACGATACGGGATGCGGGGCAAGCCCTTGGTTGACCAGGACCAGCCACCATCAGGCAGCAGTCTGCGCTGGCGAAAGTCTTTCGGGTCCATCCGGCATATCTGGAACAGGAATTCACCATCTTCCGTATGGTAGTCATAAGTTTGGACGATTCGTGACTTGCTGGCTGGTTTCTGTTCCGTTCGGTCTATATGCCCGTGATCTTGCAACCATTTGACGGCATCCGGCTTGGCCAAGCTGAGGTGACGCATAACCAGCGCAATGGCTCCGCCGCCCTCCCCAGCCTCGTTGTCATACCAGGTGCCCTTGGTCAGATCGACTGACAGGCTGCCCCGTGTTCCGAATCGTAGTTCTGTTTTGCTTGATGCCGATGAATTTGGCTCGCCCAGAAGGGCAAGCGCCACGTCTCTCATGCACGCCTTGAACGTGCTGTTTATAGAGCCGCTCATGACGATACCTCGTTGTCATGGCGACTCGACTTTGGTAGAACGCTGATAGCACGCAACACCGTAGCGACTCCTGGGTGTTTCGTGCGGCATTTGCATACTGGTGCTCTATTAAGTGGTTGATTTCACTGTATAGAGCATCCCTTGCCAAGGTTGGGGTCGTGGGTTCGAATCCCATCGCCCGCTCCAGATTTTCCCAAGAAAATCAGGGGTGTAGATAAATAAAAAATTTTATTTATCTAACCGCATCAGATTTTCTAAAAGTCTAAAATAGTAATACAAAGCAATGGTTTTTGTCATTTAGGCACGATGCTGCCCATGCCAAACTGATTATAGGCAACGCGACTCTTTGTCTTGCTAAACAGGACCTCTTATCGCGGGGCTGCATCAGGCGTTGTCAGGCGTAGCCAAGGGTGTCGCTTTTCCAGTAATGCGACAACGCGTGGTTTATGGTCTGTCGTTTCTGTGACACCGTTTGTCATAGAACTATCATGACGGCGATATTCAGCCAGCACTTCGGGAACATGGACGCCGATAAAGCCATGCTCTGAAAAAGTGCACCACAGATCAAAATCCTCCCAACCCATGGCATCACGCTGCACATAGTAACCGCCGACAGCAGCCCACGCCCATTTTGCGACCATGGCCATGGCATCAATATAATTGCCTGGTATCAAGGCGAGGGGAGAGAAGGCTTTTGCACCAAGCACGTCATTCTGGCCGCTGGCACCAAATTGTTCGATAATTGGGTAAGAGAACGCAGCCTGTTGTGCGTGGATGGCTGTAAACAACCGTTCACATGCCTGCGGGCAGAGCCGGTTGTCGGCATCAAGTTGCATGGCATAGGGCGTTTCTGTTGCGGCCATGCCGATATTGCGTGCGCCACCCAGCCCCTGATTTGTAGCCGATTGCAGAAGGACAATTCTGTTGAAGCGGCGGGTATGACGGTCGCACCATTCTGTGATTACAAGAAGAGAATCGTCTTCTGATCCATCATCAACAATAATCAGATCAAGGGTTTCAATCGTCTGGGCTGCAACACTTTCCAGTGCCTCCAGAATAAAATGCCCGTAATTGTAAGACGTAATGACAACACTGACGTCTGCTTGGCCGAGAGCATCATGAAGGAAAAGGATGATGCTATCAGGCACGAGCGGCGCAACTGGCATGGTCGCTGTGCTGGCTTTGAGAAGACGTGCGCTGGCTTGAGCCGCATCCAGCCCCGTGCCCATGGAAAGAGCAACATCCCGCGTCAGAAGGCTTAATCGCTGAGGCCCGAAAAACCACAATGCTTCATGAAAGGCGTTTTGAGCCAGTTTTTTTCGAAGTTCCGGGGATCCAATCAGCAAGGTCAGATGGTCGCGCCAGTCCTGTTCCGTGGCTGCCAACATGCCGTTTTCGCCGTGTCGGATGATACGTTTAAAAGGGCCGGTCGGGGATGCAATGGAGCAGACATTTCCTAAAGCGGCTTCAAAAAACTTGATCTCGCTTTTGGCTTCACAAAAAATATTTCCAGCCTCCAAAGGAACAATGGAAATATCGAACCGTGCCATTTCGGTAGGTAGATCTTCAAGCGGCACAAAAGTGCGCCATTCAATCTTGTCTTCAAGCCCCGCCAGTTCAGGAAATTCCTCAACCAACAGCAAAGGCAGAGTGTTGTTTAGCGTAAACAGAACAAGGCGCACTCTGTCGTCTTGTTTCAGAAGGTCTGCCAGAACATGCGACACCATTTTGAAGTCACGCTGGTGTGTGCGCGAACCTGCGGCATACCCAATTCGAATGGTTGAGTCTGGGCCTGTAAGTGTTTTGCGCCGCGCGGCAAGCCGTCCACGTTTCAGGGTTTCAGTGTCGAACGTATTAGGCAGCACCAAGGCTGGCTTCAGACCAATACGCAAAAGCTGATCAACAAGCTCCACCGTTGTGGTGAAAGCCATGTCGCATTGCTCTGCCGTTTTATGAATATCTGTAAATATCTGTCGGGTGGTTTCTTCGGTTACGGTAGCCGAATGACGAATACCGTCAATAATCTCTATTTTGGCCAGATCAGGTTTGAACACCAGATCATCAATATCAAAAATAATCGGTTTGTTTTGTTCTCGGAAAAGACGCAGCATGGTGGCAACATGGTCGCTTATCCGTGCCCGCCAGATGACAAGAACATCTGCCCAATCGACATCATCTGGGCCGACTACGGGACATTCCAGCACGCGTGTTTCGATGCCACAGGCAGCAAAGGCTTTGCTCATGCGCTGGCAACGATAAATCTGGCCGGTAGTGCCAAGCTCTCCGGCGACAAACAAAAAACGCTTCGGGCCAGAGTAACGGGTTGGCAGAGGATTGGGACTATAGGCGAGTTTGGCAGGCGTGGGCAGAGCAGAAGCCACAGGTAGAGGGGGAAAAGCCGGGGTCAGTGGCGGATAACGCAAGGCCCGCCATACACGCCGTAACCGGGACGGATGAGGCAAAAAAGGGCGCAGGCTATCGTCAAACCCGTGTCGGTATTGTTCTACAGTCTGGTTAAGGTCTGAAAAAATTTGGTTACTTTGCTGAATACGATCAAGGAGGAGGTTGTTTTCACCCTTCAACTGATCAATCGTCTCTTTGGCAGCACTAAGGGCTGCGTAAGCATCTGCCAGAGTCTTTCGCAGATGCTGATTTTTTTCTTCAATGTTGTCAGTCGGGGAGGGAGTGCGTTGAGGCATTATCTTGCTACAAACAATCGGCAATAAGGTTAATTTTATAAAAACAAAAACAGAAAAACGATATATACTCTATACTCATGGTTTGAACGTAAGGTCAAACCATTGCAAATACAGAAAATTTTCAAATAAATCCAATATTGGGTTGAAGCTCTGTTTTGTTTATAAACAGTTTTGATGAAGGGCCAATGGTTGCTCCTTTCACGTTTTGATCATGTTCAAGAGAGACGTTCTCGGGAAGGAAAGTGCAGTGGCAAAGGTTACAAATCTTTCTTTTCAGGAGAGTCGGAATAATCATGATGCCTGAAACTCATAAAATGTCTTGTGATTCAGCAAAAAACCCAAGAAACTCTCAATTTCCCGACCAAAATACCGAAAAAGAGGCTCAGGCGTCTTCAACGTCAGTATCGCCCGATTTAACGCATCAGCTTCAGCTGGCAGAAGATCTGGTCGAGGGGTACCGCGCGAGTGCCCGATTACAGGCTCTGCGTTCGGATGGTATGTTTTCCGCACTGGCTGCCGAGCGGCATTATCGTGATCTTGAACATGGCTCTTTGTCTTGGAAAGTGACGTTGCCTCTTCGGGCGGTTCGGGCGTTGCTTGCCGGACGCACACTGTCCGGGCGACCTGTGAAGGACGTTACGAAGCGCGTCAGGGAAATAGCGCGCGAAGAAGGATTGAAAAGTGTGTGGGATCGGGTGGTTATGCGATTACCCGATTTTCCTGTCCCCGCACGTTTCAAGAGCCAGCCGTCTGAACCCAGCGTAAAGGCACACATAAAAGAAACAAAAAAACGGGTTGAAGAGATAATTCTTTCACCTGTTTCTGCTGGTACACGCAGCAGTTTCACACCCTTTTTTCTGATTGTTGCGGAACTTTCCATTCCGCAGTGCGCGAAATATCGAGTCTGGCAGCGCAAAGAAGCCTTGGAAAGCCTCGGTTGGCGGGTGGAAGTGGTGGACTGGCATGATCTGGGCCGTGCTCTCTCCCTGCTGCAAACCTGCACACATGTCATTTTTTATCGGGTTCCCGGTAACAAAGAGGGAATGCAGTTAATCCGTGAGGCCCATAGACTTTCCCTGAACCCTTGGTGGGAAGTCGATGATCTGATTTTTGACCCCGCTTCCTATGAGAAAAACAGCAACCTTGAAACGCTTTCTGGCGCAGAACGGCGTAACGTTCTTGATGGGGTTGTTTATTATCGGGCTGCCTTGCAGGCCTGCCATCGGGCCATAGCTTCAACACGTGGTCTTGCGGCAGCCATGAAAGAAGCTGGCGTGTCTGACGTCAGTGTTATTGAAAACGCGCTTGATACAGAAACATTGGCTAAAGCCAGCCAGATTTTTACATCCCAGCCCAACCGGAATGTGAAGCCAGAGCAGGATATTATAATATTTTACGGGTCTGGTACAAAAACCCATGACATGGACTTCCGTGTTGCGGCTGCAGGGATTGCTGCTGCAATGGAAGCGGATTCGCGGTTGCGGCTTCAGATCGTTGGTGATCTTAGTCTTCCGGTAGAGTTTGCTCGTTTTGGGTCTCGAGTGGAAAAACTACCAGGGCGAAGTTACAATGCGTATTTAGAGCTTCTGGCCCAAGCAGATATTGCCATTGCGCCGCTTGAGCCAACGCTTTTCAATGATGCCAAAAGTAACATAAAATATTTGGAATCCGCTATAGTCGGTGTTCCATCGGTTTGCTCTCCGGCTCAGGCGTTCCAAGACGTTATTGTTAATGGCAAGACTGGTTATCTTCCCGCGACAGAAGAGGAATGGAAAACACATCTCCTTACGTTGGCTGCCAGCCCGTCTGAACGACAATTGATAGGGAATATGGCGCGTCTGGCGATGGCGGAGCGCTATGATCCGGCCACAGTTGCTACTCAGCAGGTGCAGCCAGTATGCGGTAAGCCAATAGCGCCAGCCCGAGAGCAGCTGCGCGTGATGATGGTAAATGTTTTCTTTGAACCGCGATCATTCGGTGGTGCCACGCTTGTGGCGGAAGAAATGGCGAAAGCCATGCGGCAACGTGGTGTGGATGTGGCTGTGATGACATCCCGCCCCTATCTGCCGGATCATCTGGATGCAGCAGTACGGTATCATCTTCATGATATGCCGGTTCTGTCAGTACCTGTTCAGGATGACCCGATTTCCGGCCTTGATAATCCCACGATTGGGGAGAGTTTCCGTGAGTGGGTGAGGGTCTGGGCCCCCGATCTGGTACATTTCCATGCCATACAGGGGCTAGGCGTTTCCATGATGCGCGTCTGTCAGGAGTTAGGCATCCCGTATGTAGTAACGCTACATGATGCCTGGTGGTTATGTGAGCGACAGTTCATGGTAAAAGCCGATGGCCAATACTGTTTCCAGAAAAAGATCGACCTGCGTGTTTGCGAAACCTGTGTGCCAGGGGCGCGGCATCTCAGAGAGCGGGCTGTTTTGATGCATGAAAGTTTGAAACATGCCTCAGCGCTGCTAAGCCCGAGCCAATCTCATCTTGATCTGTATGCGGCGAACGGCTTTGCCGTTGATCGTTTGATTATCAACAAAAACGGTTTTGTCTGGCCCCGCCGTCCACATACAAAACGTCATCCAGAGGATAAAATTCGGTTTGGCTATGTAGGGGGAAATGAAAAAGTCAAAGGTTTCCCGCTTATTAAGGAAGCATTTGAAAGTATTAGCTCTGATAGATGGGAGCTTGTTCTCGTTGATAATACAATTAAGCTCGGGTTTAAGTCTATAAATGTTGGGCACTGGAAAGTGCGTGGAGAAATAACAGTTGTGCCGTCCTATACGGCGCAAGAAATTGACGATTTTTTTGATAGAATCGATGTGCTGTTATTTCCATCACAGTGGAAAGAGAGTTTCGGATTAACTGTTCGCGAGGCATTGGCGCGAGATGTCTGGGTCGTTAGCACGTCTCCTGGAGGTCAATCTGAAGATATTATTGACGGTGTAAATGGCACCCTTATTCCTCTCGATGGCCAGCCGAATACGTTGAAAAATGCAATTAGTGAAATAATTGAGAACGATTCGCGATTTGATAATTACGAAAATAAAGTTAAAAATAAACTATCTAACCATGATGCTCAGGCTGATGCCCTTTTGCAAATTTATTGTTCGATTAAGGAAAGATAAGGAATTTCAGTTATTTTTATAAATAGGCGAGAGTCTCTACGTAAAATGGAAATGATAATTTATAACAAACAAAAAAGACATTTCCTGTTGGGAGAATCCATGCCTCACTGCATAAATTATCAGGAAAAATTATAGCTCAAAGGAGGGCGGGGAGGGCACTTGGTTTGGAAGGAACGGTCGCCCCAAAGGAAATAAAAAATTGTAGTCAGAGGCGGCATAACCCCATTTTTTTTCATTCAACTGGTTGGCTGTGTGACACGAGAAAGATGCCAATCAATCCAAACATTAAAAAAATGACATTTAGACAAGTTTTTTTTGGAATTTATTTTAGAATCAAATATCAAAAAATATAAAATAGTGTACTATATTGCGAATATAGAGCAGAAAACTATTACAGAAAAAAGAAAAGTATTCGATTTATTGTGAAGAAAATGTGTTAAAAAAGACGATACGCTGTAATATTACTCAAAACTTCCTTGCATGTTCATGTTGACTTCGCCTAGAACTGAGCCTGACATTAATGTGCCGTTCGTAAGGGGTGTCTCCTCATTGCCACGGCAGATCAGTGAGAAGGACGAATAGATGGCGATTATTACCGTTGTCGGCGCGTCAGGTGGAAACGTACAGGTAACTGTTGACGGTTCCGATACTGCGACGCTCGTCCAGCAGGCCAATGCTCTCTCAGCGAAGCTGAGCGGGGAAATCGGGTCTCTGGATGCGCGTAACCTGGCCGCAGGCACAACCACGTTCAGTGGCAACCAGTCTGGTTATGGTGTCATAACCGCAGCTGGTTCATACAAAGTTGGCGGCAATGCTGAATGGCTGTCCGTTGGCTCTGACGCCGCATCAAACCCAAGCGCAGCCCTTGACGGCTGGGTGAACATTGATGCGAGCAAAGGTGCGTCCAACCTGACGGTTCTGGGCGGCACCAATGCTGGTATCTCTTTCCGCGCTGGCAGCCAGAGCGGCACGTTCCTGGCCGGTTCTGGTGACAACCTGTTCCAGGGCAGCAACCTGTCCAATGCAGGCAACTGGACCATCAACACGGGTGACGGAAACGACATCATCAACAGTGGTAATGGTAACAACACCATTTCTGCTGGCGCTGGTGAAAACACCATCACACTGGGTCGTGGTGTGAACTATGTTCACTCCTATGGTCAGGACACCATCACGGCAGATGCCGGTGTTCAGAACATTACCCTGAACGGTGCAAGCTCCTTCGTTGATGTTGCTGACAACTCTCTGGTTGTTGATAACGCTGGTTATCAGCAGATCACTGTTGGCGGCGGCAGCACAGTTACTGGTGGTTCTTACGACTACATCAACCTGGCCGGCACAACCGGCACAGTGAACGGTGGTCAGCTGAGCACCATTTCCGCTGCAACGGGTGACTTCCAGGTTACGCAGACGGATCAGGCCAACATCGATATCGCTGGCAACCTGACCTTCATCCGCGGCACCGGGCAGACCACCATTACGGCAGGTCAGAGCACCATCTTCGGTGCCCAGGGTCTTGACGCTATTGTCAATTCCACCAGCGGTACATCTCTGTTTGTTGCAAACAGTGGTAACGAAACGCTGGACGGTGCTTCTTCCGTGTTCGGTATCCATGCGTTTGGTAACGTTGCTGGTACAACCGGTTCTCAGCTGTTCATCGGTGGCTCTGCTTCCGATACGCTGGTTGGCGGTGTTGGCGATGCGACCCTTACCGGTGGTTCTGGCGCAGCAAACGTGTTCGGCTTCCGTAACAGCATTGCTGGCGGCAACTACACCATTACCGACTTCGGTAGTGCAGCAGGCAACACCGTTCTGCTGGTTGACTACGACTACACCAAGAGTGACTTCCAGAAAGTTCTGGATGCGGCAGCGCACCAGAATGGCAACACGACCATCACTCTGTCTGACAACAGCAAAATCACCTTCACGGGTGTTGATAGCCTGTCTGTCAGCGACTTCTCTAACCTCAAGTAATCTTGTTGGTTTGAAGTTGAGACTAAGGGAACCGGGCTTATGGCCCGGTTTTCTTTTAAATACGGTATAAATAAAAACAAAAAACTCTAAATATTGGAAAATAGATTTTTAGAATCTATAGCGATCGATAGTAGATAAAGCGTTATAAAGCGCCCGGCCTTTCCATGATGAGTGAACTCTGTTTCTTGCAGATGTTTGAGAAAGATATGATTTTATCCAGTTTGGGTTAAAGTCATTCTGGGTGGAAATTAGGCGTTCCCATTCATCCAAATGTCGAATGTGATAAGGGTTATCGCGGAGCAGTTCCTGCTTGAGAAAAGGAACTTTTCCTGTGACCAGCATCTGACGCCAGAAAACATGCATGGGGTTAGCGGGAAACAGGCGAGCCAGGGGAGACTCCATATCACTCCAGAGCGTATGAAGCGGTATGCCGAGACTTTTTAATGCAACGGAAAGCCCCAGTTCTCCGTGCCAGATGATTTCTGCGCGCGACATATCAGCAAAGGGCTGGCGGAATACACGTTGGAGGGAGGGCGACTGCCATACGTCGCCTGCAAAGCCGATAAACCAAGATTGGATGTGGGGTGTAATGGCGCGTGAGGCAACTAATCCCCATGCTGGTGCATTATGGATCTGAAGTTTTTGCAACAGGGAAGGAAGGGGGGAGAAGGGGCCGAAGACACTGTCATTTGCCAGAAGAACAAGTGGCGCGTTTTGCGTAACGTCTTGATTTATAAGATATTGCCACGCCCCAAAATCAAGCCCTCCGTTCTCGCGGCACCAAAGGTGGATACCGTGTTGCGTGCAGAAGTTTCGTGTTTGTTCTGTAATAATAGGAGCGCCAGAGACTATAATGTGAAGTGTAAAGCCGCATAATATCAGGTTTTTCAGGTAAAACCGTGTGTAAGGGGGTAAATCACCAGTAGGGCAATAGGCGGCAAAAAGGCAGACGCCACCGTCTGGCACCACGGGTTTTGGTATGTCACCTGTGTGGTTTTTGCTGATGTGTGCGGAAGAAATCGAAACAGGGTGCATTTTTAATTTGGTTTTTTCGTAAAAATATGGCTACAAGCCGCGAGAGTTGTTGGTTATCCTAACCGAATAATTGTTACTCATATAGTTCTGTCTGAAGGGAGATACGGTCTCAATGAGCAAGGCCTTTATTGCAGCAGTGATCCAGGATTCGATCAACTGCACCGGCGTGGCCGCCAATCAGGCAGCAAACGATCTGATGGATGCAATCATAGAAGAACTGAAGCGCGAAGGGGGATTCACCCTGCCGTCTTTTGGAACTTTTACTGTGCGCAAGACCAAAGCTCGTAAAGCCCTGAACCCACGCACGGGTGAACCAGTGAAGGTGAAAGCAGGTAAAACTGTACGCTTCAAGGCCAGCCCGAACCTGAAAAAAGCTGTCTAAGCTTACTTTCAGAATAATAGAAAACAATAATATCTGTTAAACCGGATATGTTGTTTGAGCGAAACGGCTCTGAGGGGAAACCTTCAGAGCCGTTTTGTTTGAAAGTGCAGACTTACGGTGCGGGTGGACCGTTAGTTAGTCCGGCTTGATATCTTCCAGTCGATCCAGCTTCCGCAGGCCGGGGAACAGAACCATCCAAACCCCTGTGATTACCAGAGTGCCAATGCCGCCAACTACCACGGCAGGAACCGCACCGATCAGACTTGCCAGCATACCGCTTTCAAATTCCCCCAACTGATTAGATGACCCGATAAACAGCATGTTCACGGCAGAGACACGGCCCCGCATTTCATCCGGTGTGCCCAGTTGCACCAGTGAGCTGCGCACCATGACGCTGATCACATCAGCACCACCAAGAACCGCCAGCGCCAGAACAGACAACGGGATGGAATCTGATACCCCAAACAGAATGGTTGCGACGCCAAAGATGGCAACGGAGAGGAACATCCACCAACCAGCATGACGGCCTAAGGGGTAACGCGCCATGACCGCAGCCACAAGCAAGGCCCCAATAGCGGGGGCGGCTCTTAACAGGCCGAGACCCCAAGGACCTGCGTGCAGAATGTCTGTGGCATAAAGGGGTAGCATGGCGGTGGCTCCGCCCAGCAGCACCGCAAAGAGATCAAGAGACAGCGCACCAAGCATTGTTGGGCGGCGGCGCAGAAACGCAATGCCGCCGAATACAGCCGCCAGACTGGCTGGTTGTTTGGCGCGGGCAGGGAAGCGCAGCGTCATGGACGATGTGGCAAGTGCTGCAATACTGAACCCAATGGCACACAACGCGTAGCAGACATCCGCGCCTAGCCCGTAGAGCAGACCGCCCAGCGATGGCCCGGCGATGGACGCCACCTGGAACAGGGAAGAAGAAACCGCTGCCGCCCGAGGAAATACTGAAGCGGGAACCATGGAAGGCAGAAACGTCTGCTGGGCGGGCATTTCAAACGCCCGGCACATGCCAAAAAGCGCAACCAACCCGTAGATCATGCTCGGGGCCAGATGGTTGGTGAAAGAAGCCACGGCCATGAAAGCAGCCGCCAAGGCTTCAATGGTCTGGCAGGTGATGACAATACGGCGTCTGTCATGCTGATCTGCCGCGTGCCCTGCGGGGAAAATGAAGGCCACCATGGGCAGAAACTGTGCCAGCCCGACAAAGCCCAAAGCAGCAGCACTGTGGGTCAGGGCATAGATCTGCCACCCAACAGCAACAGCTTGAATCTGGGAGGAAAAGGCTGAAAGCGTGCGTGCGGTCAGAACGGCTTTCAGGCCGGGCAAAGCGAGAAGGGGCGTGCTGCCCGCCGGATGATCTGTCATGGTAAGGCTGTTCATAGCAGGATAACTCTGCCCGAACAGCCTTTCGCGTCAAAACAGATCAGTGATCAGGCCGCTTTTGGTGTGTCTGTCTGATTTTGTGGCAATATTGTTGTAATAATACTGGCATCCAGCGCTTCATAATCATGATAACGCAGGGTTTTATAAAGCTCTTCACGGGTTTGCATGCGCCCCAGCATTGCTTCCGTGCTGCCGTTCTGCTTCAGCGTTGCATACAGATCAGCTTGGGCCTTGTTGGCAACGCGCAGAGAACTGACGGGCCAGATAACCATGCGGTAGCCCATTTCCTGAAATTCAGACGCTGTGAAAAATGGCGTGCGTCCAAATTCTGTCATGTTGGCCAGAAGCGGCACGTCAGGGAGACGACGCGCAAATTCGCGAAACATTTCTGCCGTGGTCAGCGCTTCCGGGAAAATGGCATCCGCACCAGCCTGATGATACAGGCGCGCACGCGCTACAGCACCTTCGATCCCTTCCTGTGCGGCGGCGTCGGTGCGGGCCACAATAACCATATCTCGCCTTGCTTTTGCTGCGGCTGCGACTTTCAGAGCCATATCGTGCGGTGTGCTGAGCTTTTTATCGTTCAGGTGCCCGCATTTTTTCGGCAAAATCTGATCTTCTACATGCACGGCGGCGGCCCCGGCTTCTTCAAACGCACGCACCATGTTCATGACGTTCAGAATTTCACCGTATCCGGTGTCACCATCGACCAGCAACGGCAGTTCGGAAGCCCGAACAATCTGACGGATGAAGAAACAGACTTCATCCACCGTGATAATACCCAAATCTGGTAGCCCCATGCTGGCTGTCATGGCGGCGCCAGAAAGATAAAGTCCCTCAAAACCCGCATCTTTGGCCTGTAGGGCGGCCTGCCCGTTATGCGCGCCGGGAAGTTGCAGGATACCCGGTTGGGCCAGAAGTTGCCGAAACCGTTGGCCAGCGGGGATGCTGGGTTGGGTGCTGCCTGTCAGGTAAGTCATGCTGCATTCTCCAGTCCGTCCCGTTCGTGCAGGGAGGGGAATCGACGGTTTTCCGGGCCTGTATAGGTGGCAGAGGGACGGATAATCTTGCCGTCCTGCCGCTGTTCCAGCACATGGGCGCTCCACCCTGCTGTGCGGGCAATGACAAACAGCGGGGTAAACATGTCTGTTGGAATACCCATATGGTTGTAAGCCACCGCACTGAACCAATCGAGGTTGGGGAACATGCGGCGTTTGTCTGCCATAACCTGCTCTATTCGTTCCGCTACGCTGTAGAGGCGGCGCGATCCGCTTTTCTGCGCCAGTTTATGGGCGGCCCGTTTGATAATCTGGTTGCGGGGGTCAGCAATGGTGTAAACGGGGTGGCCGAAGCCGATAATGACTTCCTTGGCTTCCAGCCTGCGCAGAATGTCAGACTCGGCTTCTTCCGGGCTGGCGTAACGCTGTTGGATATCAAGCGCGACCTCGTTCGCACCGCCATGTTTCGGCCCGCGCAACGCGCCGATTCCTGCCGTAATGGCGGAGTAGATGTCTGACCCTGTGCCTGCTACGACTCGACAGGTAAAGGTCGAGGCATTGAACTCATGCTCGGCATACAGAATTAGCGAACTGTGCATGGCGTTCACCCACTGTTTGGGGGGAGTGCGCCCGTGCAGCAGATGCAGGAAATGGCCGCCAATGCTGTCATCTTCAGTCTCTACCGCAATGCGGCGGCCGTGATTGGAAAAATGGTACCAATACAGCAGCATGGACCCCAGACAGGCGATCAGTTTATCCGCAATGGCGCGGGCTCCGGCACTGGGCGTGTCTGACCGTTCGGGCAGCACGCACCCCAAGGTGGAAACACCTGTGCGCATCACATCCATGGGGTGTGTTGCCGCAGGCAGCGTTTCAAGAACACGCAGCACGGCATCAGGCAGCCCCCGCAGGCTGCGGAGTCTTTCTTTATAGGCATGAAGTTCGGCACTGTTGGGCAAGGTGCCGTGAATCAGCAAATGCGCCACTTCTTCAAACGAGCACGCTTCGGCCAGATCCTGAATATCGTAACCACGATAATGCAGGTCATTCCCGCTTTGCCCGACGGAACACAGGGCCGTGTTGCCTGCTGATACACCAGAAAGCGCAACAGATTTCTTCTGGCGGGGATGGAGTGTCGTGGTGTTATCCATAGCACGGGTCTCCTTCAGCGTCGGTGCCTTTTCGGCACTCTTGGTGGTTTGGGTCAGGCCAGTGTGGCCAATGCCGGGACTTCCTTTGGGCGGTTAGTGCTTGATTGCCGGAAATCAAAAATGCCGGGGTTGAGGTTTTGCGAAATCCGGTTGGGAGGAACAATCAGTTCAAGCGCAGACAGATCCGCAGCTTTCAGGTTTGGCAGGTTTTGCACGGTATCAAGGAAGCGCTGACATTCTGATGGAGAAATCAAGTCTTCGGTCAGGATCTGAAACTTGCGAATATAGTCAGGCCGCGTCCAGGGTGTTCTGCCCAACGGGTGGGCATTGGCTACAGCCTGTTCTTCCTCAATGACGCGTCCGTCTTTCATGCGGATAATAATCTTGCCGCCAAAGGCTTTTACCGCAGGGTCTTCCGCATGGTAGCGGGCCGTCCATTCAGGCGTTTCTACAGTGCGGATCTTGTTCCAGAGCCTTACGGTATCCGGGCGGCGTGCGCGGCCGGGTTCGTAGGAGTGGACATGATGCCAACTGCCATCCTGCAGGGCGACGGCCACAATATACATGATGGAGTGATCAAGTGTTTCACGTGACGCAGTTGGGTCAAACTTCTGCGGGTCGTTTGATCCTGTGCCAATCACGTAATGGGTGTGGTGGCTGGTTTCGATGACAATTTCTGACACATCTTCAAAGTTTTCAATCTGCTTGCCCAGACGGAAGGCAAGATCAATCAGCGCCTGGCTCTGATATTCAGCCGAATGTTCCTTGGTGAAGGAAGACAGAATGGCGCGTTTTGGTTCGCCTGGTGCGGGCAATGGCACGATATAGCGTGCATCCTTCCCATCCAGCATCCAGGCAATAACACTGTCTTCGCCTTCATAAATCGGGCTGGGTGCGCCTTCGCCCCGCATGGCGCGGTCCGTGGCTTCTACGGCCATTTTACCGGCATGCGCCGGGGCAAAAGCCTTCCATGATGAAATTTCGCCTTTCCGACTCTGCCGGGTGGCGGTGGTCACATGCAGCGCCTGCCCAATAGCCTGATAAATGACGGAGGGCGGTAGCTTCAGCAACGTGCCTAACCCAGCGGCAACTGACGGCCCCAGATGGGCAACGTGATCAATCTTGTGTTTATGCAGGCAGATGGCACGCGTCAGGTCAATCTGGATTTCATATCCGGTTGCAACAGCGCGGATAAAATCGGCCCCGGAACTGGCACATTGTTGGGCAACAGCCAAAAGCGGAGGGATATTGTCACCGGGGTGGGAATAGTCGGCGGCCAGAAACGTGTCATGGTAATCCAGTTCACGAACAGCCGTGCCGTTTGCCCATGCAGCCCATTCTGCATGCACGCGGATATCTGGCCCCATACCGAACAGTGTGGCCCCGCCGGGGTGTGCATGCGCCAGTGCTTGTGCCCGTGCGCTCATGACCGGGTGGCGGTTAAGGGATGCCAGCGCGACAGAGGCGTTATCGATCACGCGGTTAATGACCATTTCCGTGACTTCGGCTTCAACTGGCACCGTATCTGCTGCCACTTCGGCAATTTTCCAGGCCAGCTGTTCCGTGCGGGGCAGGCGGTCGGTTTCCGGGTGAACTGTGATGATGTGAGACTGCATGGTCTGACCTCTGATTTGTATCATTGGCCTGAGTGTTGCAGAGTAGAGACCCAAGAAAGAAGCTGCATAAAAGCGGAAAGAGGCGAAGAAAAACGCCCCCATTGCAAAGATTGCGAATATGACGAAACCGGCCATCAAGCTGTTTGTAGGAAGCCGCCTGAACACTCTGCGCCAGCAATCCGGGCTAACGCAGGCTGTTCTGGCGCAAAAACTTGGGATATCAGCAAGTTATCTGAACCAGATTGAACGCGATCAGCGCCCGCTGCCTGACAGATTGCTTGAAGAAGTGTGTCGTGTTTTTTCCGTAAACCCTGCCTATTTCAGTGATGTGGAAGAGGTGAGGCTGGTGCAGGCCTTGCGGGAGATACTGGCTGATCCGCTTTTTGACGCAGCCCGACCCAATTTCACGGAAATGTTAAGTGCTGCACAAAAGGCTCCGGCTTTGGGGTATGCCGTCACGCAGCTTTACAGTGCGTATCGCAACGCGCAGGAACACGCGGCATCTCTGGCGGATATGCCCACCCAGCCAGTGCTTGAACCGTACGAGGCGGTAGGCGACTGGGTGCAGACGAATCATAACTATTTCCACGCTTTAGATAGTGCAGCCGAAGCGTTGTACGCAAAGCTTTCGCCCAAGGAAGGATGGCTGCACCCAGCCCTTATTCAGTATGTGCAGGATGAGCATAACCTCAAAATTGTAACGGACCATGCGCTTGAGCAGCGGGGCGTAAGATGGAAGCTGGAGCAGAAAAGCCATACCCTGTTTTTGTCACAGGATGTTTTGGCAGAAGATAGTCTTTTTTGTCTTGCACAGGTTGTTGGACAACTGGAGCAGGGTGCAGTTATGGACCGTATTTTGCATCGGAGTGGCCCAAAAGGGGAGAATGCCCGGGCATTGGCGCGCCTGTATCTAGGAAACTATTTTGCGGGGGCGCTTCTTCTTCCTTATGAACTTTATCGGAATGCAGCACTTGAAATGCAGCATGATATTGACCGGCTGCATCGCCGTTTTGGCGTCAGTTTTGAACAGGCCTGCCATCGTTTAAGTACGTTTCAGAGACCGGGTTCCGAAGGGATCCCATTTTACTTCATGAAATTGGATATTGCCGGGAATATTCTTAAAAGTTTTTCGGCCAACCATTTCATGCGGTCGCGTTTTGGTGGCCCGTGCCCACTGTGGAACATTTTTCGGGCCTTTACCACGCCGGGGCAAGTCCAGGTCCAGCTTTCTCGCATGACAGATGATGTTGTGTACCTGAATGTCGCGCGTACAGTGCGCCATAGCAGCATGTCGTATTTTGACCGACCGAGACAGGTGGCGGTGGTGTTGGGATGCGATATTCGCCATGCTGGGCGAATGATTTACGCAGCCGGTCTGGATGTTGCAGACCAACGTAATGCTGTGCCCATTGGGCCGGGGTGTCGCGCGTGCTCCCGCGATGACTGTCGCCACCGTTCTCTCCCCGTGTCAGGACGAGGTATTGATGCCGGGAGCGAGGAGCGTGGTGTGGTACCTTACCGCGCTGCCAAGAGTTAATTAAAGTTTTATGTAGAATTTAATGCCAGTAGCGAGCGTACACAGTGATTGCCTCGATAGAAATGTGTAATACGCATATGAAATTGGCAAACAATAAAACAGAAGAAAGATAGTTGTTGTTTAATTTAAGTTTCGGGACACACAGAGAAAATGCGAAAAGATAGAGAGCCCAGCTTAAAATGAAGTAACGTCCTTGCAAGCCACTAACGATACCTTCGCCAGCATGGGAAAAACCGATGTAAAAAGCAAGAATGATGAGAAGGGAGTAGAGAGCCCCAAGGGCTAATAGAAAGCCGCTTGAAGCAAAACTCTGTGCACGATTTTTTTCTATTAAAGCGAGGCCGATCATAAGGCTAACGCTTATCAATCCTGTTTTTTCTCCAATTTTAAAAAAGAGAGGGATAGGGCCTCCGCCAAATCGGCCCCAGGCATCTTCCCACCACCAGTATGTGCCAATTTTATAGGTATTTAAAATTTCCTGTAAAAAAACAATCGGATGAATAATCATATTTTGGATTTGGACGTGAGAATCTCCGCCTGTATTCCAGTAGTGAGCCGGGTTGAAAGGGTAAAATCCATTCCAGACCACAGCAGATGAGACGCTGGCACCACAAACCAAGACACAGTATTGGAAATATTTTTTCTTTGATTTGAAAAAAGCAGATGGAATTAGAAAACAGGTAAGACTTAATAGGCTGCAAGTGAGCTTGAGAAGTCCAAGTATAATAGCTAAAGCAAAAATGCAGTTAAGCCAGAAGGCAGCATGTGAGGTTTGTGATAAACGAAGGCGTAGACAGCAAGCGATAAATATTAATGCACCCAGATTGGTAACAGGGTCAGCACTATATGTGGTGGCAAGATGTAATGCCGTCGGCGTCGTCAATAGTACGAGGAGTGGTAGCTTCGTGCATGGCAGAATGGAAAGTAAAAGACATAATAAGAACATGTAGCCAAATAGATTTCCTAAACGCCCTGCGTAGTACTGTGTATCTGGTCGGCTATGAAACAGTTTGGCAATATCCATTCCGATAGCAGATGGAATATACATGATAGGAGAGTAGGAGGCTGTTGAAGGAAACTGAAGAGTGATTTTTCTAACTGATGTAGAACTAATTGTTAGAGCACGATCTTGGGCGACAAGGACGTCTGCTGGTAAACTCTGATTTCGTTTTTCATTAAAATAGTCAACCCAATCAATCATATGGCTATCGAGTCCTCCCCCAAAAGCATGATTGGCGTAGCGTTGTGCCAATAGGTTTCCTTGAGCCACCTGTTGGGCCCTAAAAAAATGGTACATTTCATCAATGCCGCTCATTGGTGTAATGCGATATACGAAAATGATGCCAATAATGGATAAGCCCAGAAGATATATAAATTCAGGTAAACTAAGCTTTGATTTACACCATAGGAAAGGGGAAATAATTTTTTGCATAGATGTGCTCTTTGACGATATGTAAAATAACTAACACAATGTGCTTATAGATGAAATTATAATAAAAGAGAACAACCCAAAATTATAGATGTTTTTTTGTGGTTAAAAATATAATTTCAATATGGAAGCAAAAAATCGCAGGAGGTTTATAGTAAAAAAAATAATTTTTACGGTATAGTTAGGTGCAGTATATTCCGTATGGTTAGAGGAAAGTCAGTATGAAAATTAAAAGGCTGGTTCTACTTGAGGGGTTAGTATGCCTTCGCAAGTCAGGAGTGCTACTCTATCTGTACGGGTTTTTTATGCTGATTGCTGGTATTGAATGCATTGTGCTTACCCCTCCTTTTCAGGTGGCAGATGAATTCAACCATTTCATGCGGGCTATTCAGATATCGGAAGGGCATATTGTTGGTATAAGACGCGACCCGCTTACAGCAGGGGGTATTTTACCGTCTTCATTAATTAATATGGGACAGTCATTTAATTATCTAAAATTTAGCCCAGACAAGAAAGTCGATCTTGTTGGTTTATCTGACGCATATATGATGCCTTGGTCGCAGCAGACTGAATTTGTCGGCTATGCCAGCACGGTTTTCTACCCCCCGTCATCATATGCAGGTGTTGTTCTGGGAGTCTGGTGTGGTCATGCATTAGGAATGCGGCCACTGGCGACGCTGTATATATGCCGAGCAATCAATGGCCTTATCTGTTTTGGTCTTGTTATGATAGCTTTAGTTCTTGCTGGGCCGGTTGCTCCATTTTTGGCCATTATGCTGGCGCTCCCCATGAGTATCAGTCTTATGGCATCAACTTCCCAAGATGGTATTTTGCTGGCGCTGAGTGCGTTGGTATGCGCTATTCTGAGCCGGTGTTTTAATAAAAAAGACGAAAGAATAACTAAAAATCTCATCCTTTTGTCTGGCATTCTCTTGGCCTGTATAGCGGCTGCAAAAATGCCTTATGCATCACTTCTGTTTCTTCCTCTCTGCCTGATGGTAAGAAGAGGGGTGTCTGTTTTATGGCCCGTTATATCCTGCTGTGTGGGATGGTTGCTTTTTGTTGGGTGGGCCATGCTCGGTATAAGACCGAGCATTACAAAACTAGCTCCTATAGGGGCCTCCCCCCGTGACCAGATAGTGTTTGTACTTCATCACCCATTGCGAATGGTTACCACTGTTGTTGAATTTGTACTGAGTAGTTTCCGGCAATTGCTACAAGAAGCAATTGGCGTTTTGGGCTGGTTAGATACGTTTTTTTCTCCCACATTTTATTATATTGCGGAAACCTGTCTTACGGTTTGTTTTTTGACGATGTTCTATAGCGTGGTAAGAAAGCCCCAGAAGAAAAATATTATATACGCAGCATGTGTTCTTTTTCTACTGTTTGCTTCTGGTACAGGTATTATTCTTGCATTGTATGTCAATTGGACGCCTGTTGCGGCCACGCATATTGATGGTGTGCAAGGAAGATATTTTCTTCCGCTTATGTTGTTTCTGCCTATTATCGTTCCGCTGCTTGCACACCAAAATTCAGATAAAAAAAATATAACACGCAGGCGCCAAGATATAGTTTTAATTACTCAAATGATTGCATGTGGCTTTATGGTGTTTTCTACCTTTTCTCTTTATACAAACCTAAGTATGCGCTTCTGGCCGTAAATGAATGGGTAATAGGTATTACAGCAGAACCTGTTTGCTATGTTGGTAATGGCAGATGGCACAGATGGACATAGGAAAGCAGATGCTACCAAGTGATACAGCCCTTAGGGTGGCGGTTCTGATACCCTGTTACAATGAAGAGCTATCAATAGCCGAGGTTGTCAAAGGGTTTGGCGTAGCTTTGCCCAATGCGGTGCTTTATGTTTATGACAACAATTCTTCAGATAATACTGTTGCTAAAGCAAAAGAAGCCGGTGCATTGGTCTATTCAGAACGAATGCAGGGAAAAGGGCATGTTGTCAGAAGAATGTTTTCGGACATTGAAGCTGATTACTATGTCTTGGTAGATGGTGATGCTACTTACGAAGCAGAAGCAGCGCCACGGATGCTGAAAAAGGCTGCCTCTGAAGGTTTGGACATGGTCAACGGGGCCAGAGTGACTGACCGGGAGGCCGCGTACCGTCGCGGGCATATTCTGGGGAATAAGGTTTTGACTGGCTTGGTCATGTCGATTTTTGGTCGACGTATGACCGATATGTTGTCTGGTTACAGGGTTTTTTCGCGCAGGTTCGTCAAATCTTTCCCTGTAACATCTGCAGGTTTTGAAATTGAGACCGAATTAACGGTTCATGCGCTTGAATTGAATATGCCGCTGGCAGAAGAACCGACGCGCTATGTTGAGCGTCTGGCGGGATCGGTCTCAAAGCTTAGAACATATCATGATGGTTTTCGTATTTTGAAAACCATCCTCTCTCTGATTCAAAGAGAAAAGCCGCTGCTGTTCTACTTTGTTTTGTCTCTTGTGTTTGCTATTGCGGGCTTCTGCATTGGGATTGGTGTTATCACGGATTATATGGAAACGGGCTTGGTTCCACGTTTGCCGTCAGCCGTTTTGGCAACAGGGTTAGAACTTCTGGCTGGCTTATGTTTGTTGTGTGGCATTGTGTTGAACGCAACAAAACATGCCCGGCAAGAGGTAAAGCGTCTCTTTTATCTATCTTACCCAATCCGTATTCTGTCTTGAGGATAGAGTACAGCAGGTCCGTAAGCGACGGAGCTCGCCCATATCTTAGACTAGTGTAGTTTAACGGATTATAAGAAAAATGGCTGGGGCGGGAGGATTCGAACCTCCGCATGGCGGAATCAAAATCCGCTGCCTTACCGCTTGGCTACGCCCCATCATAAAAATGTGGTTGGCCCTTAATAAGACCAACCAGACCAGTTCGTAAAGAGACCTAACGGATAGTTTTTTGCTTAGTGTGAATTTTCTGGGGCATCGGGCTGGGGTGGTTGGGGCTCTGCGAAATCAACATCGGGCAAGCCACCGTCTGTCAGGCTACCTGCACCAGTAGGAAACAGCTTGAATCGCGCGGCTTTATCCAAGGCCTGATCCAAGGCAGCCATGGTGCTGCCCATGTCTTCACTGTCGTCTTTTTCCCATGTGCGGAGCGTATGGGTCCAGACCCCCATGACCAGATTGATGCGCACAATGCCACCAAGACCTGTTGTGCTGATGCCCGCGGCATCTGCCATCCAGCGCATGCTTTCAATCGTGGCTCCCCCCAGAATGACAGCCAAAGCCGGGTCAAAGGGAAGTGCGCGCATAACAGCCTTGATGCCATTTCGGTATTGCTGAAACACATCCAGACGCCGCATCAGCAGATCAAACAGGCGTTCCCGCGAGTCACCCGTTGCGGTGTCATCAGCCAGTGCGGATTCATCGGCAATACGGCCCAGACGAAGCAGGAGAGAGGCGCGGCAGGGAAAGCGATCTCGTGTTTCAGCCAAAGGCAATCCAGCCTGACGCGCAGACTCCAGCAGCGAGACGGAGTTCCATCCCCCTTGTTCTGCTTGCGTCATGGCAGCGGAGAGAAGGGCTACATCAAAATCGTCAGTGTCCATTGAAACGGCCTGTCAGCAAAAAAGAGTAAGTCAAAGCACGGCCTGTTCTGTCAGCATTCCACTAGGTGGCATGGTGGCAGAACAGGTCGTTTACGAAAAATATTACGAAGAAAGCTCGTGGGCTCGGTGCGCAGCCGCGCTAATGGCCTGAGAAACGGCTTTAGGCCATGCGTCCGGCTGCATCAGTATTTTCAGGGCCTCGGCTGTTGTTCCACCGGGGCTGGTTACCTGAATGCGGAGTTCACTGGCATCCAGCGCGGAATGATCAAGAAGCGCTCCGGCACCAAAAATAGTGCGCCGTGCAAGCTTACGAGCTGTTTCTGGTGGAAGGCCTTGCTCAATACCCGCCTTTTCCATCAACTCTGCCAGAAGGAAGATGTAGGCCGGGCCGCTGCCTGACACAGCCGTCACGGCATCAATCAGGTTTTCCTGCTCAACCCAAACCGTTTCCCCGACCGAGCGTAGCAACGCATCGCATTGCTCTTTTTGTTCGGCTGTTGTGCCTGCTTCCGCATACAGGCCGGTTATACCCGCGCCAATGGCGCATGGGGTATTGGGCATGGCCCGAACCACAGTCGGATTGGCCGATGGATTGGCTTTTTTATAGGTCTTGGTCAGGCTTTCAATGCTGCGTCCAGCCATGACGGAAAGCAGAACGGGGCTGGGGAAGCGCTGCCCCAGTTCTTCAAGGATAGCATCCGCTTTCTGGGGTTTGACCGCGACAATCACGATATCTGGGGTAAAGTCGGCAGGAATGTCAGCAACGGTGCAGGCATGGTGGTGAGGCGATGGCAGCGCATGATCATGCCGGTCAAGCACGACGGATGGCTTCAGTCCGTGCTTCAGCCACCCTTCAAGCATGGCATTGCCCATCTTGCCGCAACCGACCAGCAGAACAGAAGGTAGAGGGGAGGATGAGGACATCAGGCTTCTCCTACACAGTCAAGCATGGCGGCTGCCAACGCATCTGCCGGTTCCTGTCCACCCCATAGGAAGAACTGGAACGCCGGGTAGAATCGTTCACACTCGGTCAGGGCAAGGTCAATCAGGTCTTCAAACATTTCGACTGATAAATGTGTTCCACGCAGCAGCAACGCATGGCGAAACAGGACCACACCGTCTTCCTGATCCAGACTGAAATGGCCAATCCATATTTTCTCGTTGGCCATGCCAATCAGTTCATACAGCGCGCGCTGCTGGGTGGCTGGGGCTTTCAGGTCAAACGCACAGGTAAAATGCACGGCACCCAATTCAGCCGACCACGAGAAAAATAGCCCGTAGTCACACCATTTGCCGGGGGCTTCCACCGCCATTTCGGTCAGATTACAGCGTTCAAAATTCCACCCAAGACCACCAATAACCTGTTCCATCAGGTCGAGCGGATTGGCAGCGGATGCTGGGGTATCAAAGCTTAGTGCGGGCATGGCTCACTCTCTACTGCGGGGGTGAAGCGGGCAGAAGTCTGGCCGAATGGCAGAGTCGTGGCTCCGCCATTCCCGGAAAAAGCGGTGGTTCAGGCCGAGTGATGTGTGTGGGATGCGTGGGCTTTTTCTTCCAGCGCCTGCACACGGGCTTCCAGTGCGGCAACGCGTCGTTCAGCGTCTTCCTGACCAATACGGGCCTGGGCTGCCAGTTCGCGTGCCACTTCAAATTCTTCGCGCCGTACAACCTGAAGGCTGCTGAGCACTTCATCAACACGGCTGCGTACAATAGCGTTGATTTCTTCGCGCACACCGGTCAGGGCAGAAAAAGCACCGCCCGCCACGCCGGCAAGATCATCAAAAAAGCGCGGTTTGTCAGTCATTGCCGGTTCTCCACTCAGTAAGTCGCCAAAGGGGCATCATGTCATTAAGCCTTGGCGTGTTTTGTCTTCTTACGGCTTATAGTCAGTATAATGGTCAGAGGCTATTGGTTCTTTGAAAAGCCTGCTGATTTCGGTGGCATAAAAGCGGAAACAGACCGTGTGACCTCACGACTTTTTGCCGCGCTGCCTCTGCTATGCCACAGCTATAAAAATGAGCGACTGGCCGCGGAAAGGGATCAAACATGCAGGATGGAGAGACGTTGGGTACAGTACACGCCCGTCATCACTGGTTTGATGATCTTCTAAGCCGCGCCAGCGCTCTTCCGGCGGTTTCGGTTGCGGTAGTTTATCCCTGTAGCCCTGTTGTTTTGAATGCTGCGGTTGATGTGGCGGAAGACGGTTTTCTGCATCCGGTTTTGTTGGGGCCTGAAGAAACGATCCGGTCTTTGGCTGCTGAATGCGGCCGGGATTTGAGTCTCTGTAAAATCGTGTGCTGCCCGGATGCAAAGGCCGCGTCTGAATACGCTGTGCAGTTAGTGCATGACGGAACTGTTAGCTTGATTATGAAAGGAGCACTTCATACGGACATGCTGCTGCATGCGGTGCTTCAGCATGAAAACGGGCTGCGTACAGGGCGGCGGGTGAGCCACGTTTTTGTTATGGATGTTCCTGCTTATCCGCGCCCGTTGCTGGTCACGGATGGTGTGGTGAATATTGCCCCTGATCTGGCCTGTAAGGCCGATATTCTGCGCAATGCTGTCGCTCTGGCTCACACTTTGGGTCTCAAGATCCCCAAAGTAGCTGTGTTGTCGGCTGTTGAAACCGTTACGGCAGCCTTACCGTCCACCATTGATGCCGCCGCCCTGAGCAAAATGGCCGACAGACGCCAGATTACAGGGGCGTTGGTTGATGGCCCATTGGCGTTTGATAACGCAATCAATATGGACGCTGCGCGGGAGAAAGAAATTGTATCCCCCGTTGCAGGTCAGGCGGATGTGCTGCTGGTGCCGGATATTGAAGCAGGAAATATGCTGGCGAAACAATTGACGTTTCTGGCCGGTGCCGATGCTGCGGGCATTGTGCTTGGGGCCAAAGTGCCGATTATCCTGACAAGTCGTGCCGATTCAGAACGCGCCCGGGTGCTGTCTTGTGTGCTTGGCAGGCTGGTGGCTGAAGATCAGGCGGCAGGTCAGTCCTAGACGGTTTTTCTGCCAGAATTGAAGGGGGCCTGCAAAGCAGTCTTGTCCATTGACCGCAGGCTTCTGCGTTCCCATTATTATTATCAAGATATTGAAATCATTAAGGCACGCTCAATAGACGTGCCTGTTTGCATGAAGTGGAGATGGTCACCCTATGACAACCATATCGGCAGAGGCATTCCTGCAGCCTCGCCTGAAGGCTCTGGTCGCGGAGGCTCAAGAAGCAGGTTATTCTCAGGATGTTATTATCGCGTTGCTGATAAATCTGCTGGATACGGACATATTTTCTGCTCCCTCTGACACCCGGAAGGGAGAACAGGCATGAGTGTGCGCGACCCGTATGAGGTTCTGGGCGTTTCAAAAACAGCCAGTCAGGATGATATCCGCAAGGCCTACCGCAAGCTGGCCAAGAAATACCACCCCGATCTGAACCCCGGCGACAAGGTAGCAGAAGAACAGTTCAAGGCTATTGGTCAGGCAAATGAACTGCTGTCCGATGCTGAAAAACGTGCCCGGTATGATCGTGGGGAAATTGATGCCTCAGGGCAGGAGCGGATGCATCCCGGTTTTGGTGGTGGTCAGCGTGGCTATGGCGAAGGAATGGGGGGCTTCCGCTATGGCGGGCCGGGTGGTCCTGGCGGGGCTGGTTTCTCGGAAGAAGACCTGAGCGACCTGTTTGGCAGCATGTTCAGTGGTGGTCGCGCACGACGAGGCCCGCAGAAAGGGGCTGACCGCTCTTATTCGTTGAAGGTCAGTTTTCTTGACTCGGTTACCGGGAGCACATCGCGCATTACGTTGCCGGATGGGGCTACGTTGGATGTTAAAATTCCACCGGGAATTGAAGACGGCCAGACCTTGCGTTTGCGGGGAAAGGGGGATGCGGGTGTGCAAGGTGGCCCGCAGGGTGATGCGCTGATTACTGTCACGGTGCTGCCAGACGCAACCTACACACGTGATGGTCATGACCTGCATGAAACGCTGCCAGTTGATCTGAAAACGGCGGTCCTTGGTGGGTCCATCACCGTTCCAACCCCAACCGGGGCTGTGAAAATGAACGTGCCTGCGGGTTCAGACACGGGCACAAAATTACGGCTTAGGGGGAAGGGCGTGCAGGCTCATGGCTCGCGCGATGCGGGGAATTTGTATGTCACCTTGCAGATCAAGATTGGCAAGCCTGATGCGGCGTTACAGGAATTCCTGAAAAACTGGACGCCCGACTCTGTCTAAAACAGCTCCCTGTAATGTTGGGTGAGAACCCCAGAAAAGCCTGCTGCCCTGAAAAGGGGCGCAGGCTTTTTTAATGTGGGGTCAGTTATCGCGATACAGGGGCAGGTCCAGCTTATGGTTGCCTGTTCCCTTGACCTGAAGCTGGGCACTGTTTTCAGAAATCAGCGAGAACGTAACAGTCAGGTCACCCTGCTTCGCGCTCCATGATGTGCCAGACTGGCGGGACAGGCTGAACTTATCCTGGCCCACAATTTTCTTGAGCGCTTCAGGCAGTGTCACCAGCAGGCGCGCGGCAGGACCAACGGCTTTGTTGGCTGCCACGGAAACGGGGCTCATGGCCATGATGGCCCACTGACCTTCGAACAGGGATGTCGGATACTGCGTGTGGGCATCAGCCAGAGCTGGTGCTGCTGTGCTGGCAGCCTGTGCCGCTGGGAACAGAGCAGCCGTCGCCAGAGAAACAGCGCAGGCAAAAGAAAAAACGGACAGGCTTTTCATGACCGGAACTCCTGAAATGGGTCTTCTCATGTGCCTGTCTGGGCCAGCTTCGTCTATCCCTTCACATCGGGATCGTGATGCGCACGCTTTAAGGAGCGGCCCTTGACGGATGAGCATTTGATCACCAGATAAGTGGGGATTACAAATCTGCATTGCAAAAAATGAAAGGGTTTTGCCATGATAGGAACAGAGTCATCTCACGATGAACCCGTTTCCATGCACCCTCTCGCGGCGGATGAAGGGCAGATCCCAGCGGATTATGACGTGACGACGGCCGATGTCAGGGAAGATGTTACGGCACAGACGCATGCCGTTATGCCTGACCCCGTTATCCCCGTTACACCAGCCCCGGTTCAGACCGCACCAGTAAAGGAACATGACGTTAGTATGAAAGAAATAGCGCAGATGGTGGGTGCCATGGTGTTTGTTTTCGGTTTTGCCGCCCTTGGGTTACACGCCATTTCATATGCCGGATACTAAACCCGACAGCACCAAGACCGGTGATTATTGGTTTTTTTGAAAAGGCATGGAGGGCCAGAAAAGCGCTCCATGCCTTTTGTTTTATTCATGCCGTAAGGTAACGACCAGCACATCCCGGTAGGCAGGCCGCGTCGGGTCAACAGGTTTGACCGGCGTTACGCCGTGGTAGACACGGCTATCATTTACGAATGCCGTATCCAGTGGTTGGGTCAGGGTAAAGCTCCCTACACATTTGCGGTTCAGATCGTGAATGGTGGTTTCACCACTGGCAATGTTTTCCCGGTTCACCATCAGCACACACACCCAATCCACACCATCCCGGTGCAGGCCTTCGGGGGTTGGCTGCCCCGCTGAGTCCGGGCTGGCTTCAATCCGGAATTGATGAATTTCGGTATGCCAGGCTTTGGGTTGCAGGGTTGCGGGTGTCAGGTCTGTCGCAACACGATGGGTCAAAGCCAGTATGGCCAGAAGGGCCGGATTCTGGCCGATGGCCGGGGTCACGGGTTTGAACCAGCGTTCAATACCCCCATTCAAGGTATTGTAATCCCGGCTCTGGTAATGGGGCTGATGGGGCTTACGAATAATACCATCGTCCGTGAGCGAGAACGTGGCATAGCGCCGCCGCCGGTAGCGGCCGCCATCGGCCATATAGCGGTCCACGCCCAGATGATTCCAGCTTTCGGCAAATTCCTCCCACTGTTTCAGGCCAAACTGTTCCAGCAGGGGCCGCATATCGGCGGCTGGCTGGTAGGCAAAACCTGATTCAGACAGTGGCTTCTCCAGCGCGGTAAGGCGCTGGAGGTCAGTCTGGGAGAGGGAGGAAGCCGGTGTTTCAGGCATGTGCTGGGCCTTCTGCTGGGCCGTGGCCCTGCGGTTTGTTGCCATGTGACAGCGAGGGAGAGGGTGGTTCCGGGGTGGTAACCGGGGAGGGCGCGTCACGCGGCGGAGGGAACGCATCAGGCAGATCATCAACTGTCAGATGCATCGAATTGCCCGGTGGCGTGGTGTAGTAGGATGTCGGGGTGTAAAACTTCACGCCAGCGTCGGCCATACGGTTGGCCAGACGACGATAAAACTCGCGTTGCACTTTCCATTTCATCATCGGGGCAGTGCGGATGGTACCGATAAGGATCGCCCCGTTACTGTCACTGCAATCGACGCCCAGATCATTATAGTCAGAGAAAATAATGTGACGGAACGCATCCTCTTTCCGCATTTCTTTAATCACATCAGACATGATGTGGACCACTTTTCCGCTATCTTCGCTTAGATCAAGAACCTGCTTGACGATGATCTGGTTGAAGCCACGTCCCGTATTGGCAATAGAAGTTACGGACGAAAACGGAATAATATGCAAATCGCCATCGAAAGATCGTACTCTTAGCGTACGAATGGAAAGTTGCTCCACCGTCCCGGCAACACCGCTGGTTGTGACCCAGTCGCCAACCTGAATGGCGTCTTCAGCCAACATAAAGAAGCCGGTGATCACGTCTTTCCAGAGGCTTTGTGACCCGAAGGACAGACCAACACCCAGAATCCCGGCACCCGTCAGCAATGGTGTGACGTTAATCCCGATCTGCGACAGGGTGGTGACAGTAACAATCACAATAATAAAACCCAGCAGCACGGTGCGGATAATCGGCAGAATGGTGCGCAGACGGGTCGCACGCCCTGCCTGTGCGGAGGACGTGTAGCGGTCAATCTGCTTGTTCAGCAGACCGTTAATGACTTCCCACGCAACAGACGCAATGACCAGCCCGATTGTCAGAATAACGGCGGCACTGATCAGTCGGGAACCAAGCGGATTTTCAAGGAAGAAGTGAAAACTCGGGATGCTCCAGCTTTGGGCAATGCTGACGCAGGTGACAAAAATAATGAAGACCGTCAGCATGCGGCGCACAAACGGATAGTAATAGTCGGCGCGTTTTTGCAGGCCGGGATATTCAGCTTCCGTTGTGTCGCTGATACGGAAGAGCCGGTCTTGCAAGCCATAGGTCAGAACCGCAATCAGCCGGGACAGAACCAGGCAGACAAGCGTCAGGATTGTGCCGCGCAGAATCCATTGATACCCGCCCTTAAGGTGGGCCGCCCAGACAAACCACAACGCGATATCCAGAAACAGAACCGGTATCCACCAGAAACGGGCCATCGCCCCGGCAAAGGCCCAGAATGCGTTTTTACGCAGTGTTTCTGACGGCTGTAGGGCATTGGCTACAATGTGGCGTATGCGCCAGATGAAGGCAGCAATAATCAGATGCTGGATCAGAATAACGGCCCGCAGCATGGCTTCCGTACCGCGGGGTGCCAGATTGAACTCACTCCCCAAAGTCGAGAGGCAGATAACCAGCGATGGCGCGGCAACCAGCACATTCCACCACCGGGTGAGCATCCGGGCCGTGCTATCGCTGGCCGGTGCCAGCCGAATGGCAGGAGAACGAGGGGCCAGAGCCGTTTCAACCAGCAGATACAGGCCACGCGCAATGACATATGCGTTTGTCAGCGTGATGGTAACGGTGCGGGCCTGCGTGGTGGTGGTCAGGAATTCCGCGCCCAGATACCCAAGGGCCAGGAACACCACAACCGGCAGCAGCTTCAGCAGAAAGTGCAACACGTTGTAAGGCACACGGACCAGATACCGCATGACTTCATTACGTCTGCGTTGATCATCAGCGCGGGTTTGGGTGTTGTCGCCATCCGGGGTTGAGGTCGCAGCCTCCACGCTTTCAACGGCTGCCGCTGCTTCCTGCTTGCGTTCCCGGGCTTCAGCGTGGGCCGTGACAGATGTCAGAGGTTTTTTCAGAAGCATGCTGGCGCAGCGTTCAAGCGCCAGAGCCACCAGCAGAATAATCAGTGCCCGACTGAAGGCATCAATCAGCGTCTGGCGTGTTTCCGGGTTGCGAAGTTCAGAATGGAACCAGGAACCGACAGACCCGAGATCCTTAAACAGGCCAGCAAAGTTGCGGACATACCCCTGCATGGACGATGTCAGGCTATCCAGTTCGGAATTGACGTCACTATCCACCACAGCCGGGGCGGTCGTGGCTGCTTTTGCAGGTGCGGCGGTAGGCAGACCCTTTGCCATAAGGGACAAGGTATGGGTGAAATCTTCGCGCTTTTTAGGATCATTCAGAACGCTGAGAAGCTGTTGAGCGTCCTGTTGGCTGAGTGACCCGGTGCTGGTGGCGACAGGTGCTGCTTCTGCGTGTGCCTGTTCAGGAAAGCTGAAAGCCACCCCGACCAGCATGGCACAGACACAGCAGAGCCTGAGTGCATAGGTAAAAACAGAAGAAAAATCAGAAGCGAGTCTGGTCGTGCCCCGATCCAGGCTGTCTGCCGCCATGGCGTGCCGTATCCTTATTCAACGCAGAAGGAAAAGGGCGATAAAACGCCCGTATGATGCGTGTAAGGGTAGGGGGCAATTCAGGCGGCATCAAGACCGCCTGGCAGCAGAAAAGGCCAGCGTGTCAGGAACGTGGTTCGAAGGTTACGACTTCAGCCGTTTCGGCGCGGATGACAACGGTACCGGCTATCAGGTCATGCAGGCCCTGTTTGTGCCGTGTGAACGCAACCATCAATACGCCGATATAGAAAAACGGAAACGAGATGAATGCTTTCACAGCAAACCGCAAAGCTGCCCGCCCGATGGAGAGCCGTCTGCCGCGGGATGTTGTCACTTCCAGCCGGCATAGGCGCTTGCCGGGTGTTGCGCGGAAGGACGAAGATTCAAAAATAATGAAATACAGCGCAGGCAGAAGCGCCAGAAAAAGGCTGGGGAGATGCCAGTTGCCTGCATGAATGTGGGGGATCAGCACCGAAATGGTATCGGGTTGCACAAACTCGGCAATATCAACCACATCAACTGTTTGACCTGACGCATCAGGAATAGGCGTTTCCTGCCATTCGACTTTCAGGTCGGGCAGCATGAAAAAGCCCAGCACGCTATCCACCACGCTGAGGATCAGCGCATCAATTAGAAACGCCCAGACCCGCCACCAAAAACCGGCATACACCCATGTGGGCTGCCCTATCCCGCCCGGTTGGGTATAGGGGGCAGCAGTGTTGGGGGATTGATAGGGTCCGCTCCAGCCGGGGGGGAGGTCAGAAGGGGGCATCGGGCCTGTTCCTTAGAAAAAAATTCATTCAGCCAAGGGCCATGTCTTGGCCCGATGTCCTAAAGGTCGGGTTTACCGCACCTAGCTACGGTAAGACCCATTGATATCAATATAGCCGTGCGTCAGGTCGCAGCTCCAGATCTGTGCCGAACCTGATCCGAGGCGGAGGTCAACCGCGATCTCAATTTCCTGGCCTTTCATGTGGGCCACAACCGGGGTTTCATCATAACCATCCACAACGGTGCCGTCGCGGGCAATGCATACGCCGCCAATAGAAACAGAAAGCGTATCGCGGTCAGCCGGTTCCCCGCATTTGCCAACAGCCATGACAATACGGCCCCAGTTGGCATCTTCACCCGCAATAGCGGTTTTGACCAAAGGTGAATTGCCAATGGCCATCCCCACCCGCCAGGCAGAGTTCTGTGAGGCAGCGCCACTGACGGTAATACTCATCAGCTTGGTGGCCCCTTCGCCATCGCGAATAACCAGAAGGGCAAGGTCATGCAGTACCGCTTTCAGGGCGCTGCGGAAGTCTGCCAGTGCGGGGTCCTGCAATGCGTCAGTTTCAGCTGAAACGGGAGCATTCTGGGCCGCGCCGGTTGCAAACAGCAGCACCATGTCAGAGGTCGAGGTATCAGAATCGACCGTGATGCAGTTGAAGGTGGTTTTCACATCCGTTGACAGAAGGCTCTGCAAGACAGGGGCAGGGAGCGCTGCATCGGTGGCCACAAATGCCAGCATGGTGGCCATGTCAGGCGCAATCATGCCACTGCCCTTGGCAATGCCCTGAATGGTTACAGTTGTGCCGTTTAGCGTGGCGGTGCGAACTGCGGCCTTGGGAAAGGTATCGGTGGTCATGATGCCACGCGCGGCGGCTTCCCATCCGGTTTCGCTTAGCGAGTCATGCAGGGCTGGCAGCGCGTTGGTAATACGGTCGTGCGGCAGAATAGCCCCGATAACCCCGGTAGATGCCAGATATACGGCATCCAGCGGGCAGCCCGCCAGCTTTGCCGCGGCTTCGGCCGTTGCCTGACAGGTTTCACGCCCGGCGCGGCCGGTAAAGACATTGGCGTTGCCAGCATTGACCACCAACGCACCAGCCTGACCCTGCGGCAGAACAGAGCGGCACCAGTCAACTGGCGCGCCTGCGCATTTGGTCTGGGTAAAAACACCCGCGACAGTTGTGCCCGGTGCAAATTCAGCCAGAACCAGGTCAGTTCGGCCTTTATAGCGTATGCCAGCTTCGGCTGCCCCCAATCGTACTCCACGAACAACACCAAGCGCGGGAAGCGGCCGGGCAAGAGGAGAAACGGGGAGGGCGTGTGCCATAACGCTATGTCCTTAAAAGCGACAGACCCGCCATGCAGGGCATGGCGGGCTGAAAAAGTAACGGTAAGGTCAGATTATTTTTTGGCAGGAGCAGCCGGGGCCGCAGCCGGAGGCGGTGCATCAGCCAGCTGTTTTCCCGTAGCCGGGTCAAAACGGACAATTTTCACGCCCGCTGTGGCCTTGCCAACTGCATCACGCACATATTTCTGGATCAGAGCCTGACGGATCTTGTCCTTCACGCTGTCCAGAGCCGGGATCGGGTCCGTGCGTGTATCAAGCACCTGAATGACGTGATAACCGTACTGGCTTTTAACCGGCGTGCTGCTGATTTCACCTTTTTTCATGGCGAAAGCGGCGTCAGAGAAAGCCGGGATCATGTCTTCTTTCTTGAACCAGCCCAGGTCGCCGCCATTCTGCTTGGCGCTGCCTGTGTCGGTTGAAATCTGGGCAGCCAGCTTCCCGAAATCTTCGCCAGCTTTCAGCTTTTTAATAGCGTCGGTGGCTTCAGCTTCGGTCTTAACCAGAATGTGGCGAGCATGCACTTCCTGCTCTGCCGGTTTACCAGCGTAATTCTGCTGATAATAATCCTGAATGGCGGCATCGGTCAGCTGCGGCGTAACCTGCTTTGACAGCCATGCGTTCTGCAGGGCGTTGGCAGAAGCCTGGGCCATCATTTTCTGAACTTCAGGGGTCTTGTCCAGACCTTCCTTGTGGGCAACCAGCTGAATGGCTTTCTGGTCAGCCAACTGGTTTACCAGCATGGGGTAAATCATGTTTGGCGGCAGCTGGCGCATCTGCGGCGGCATGTTGCCCAGTGCATCCTGCACATCGCTGACGGTGATTTTTTCACCGTTCACGGTGGCGACCACAGCATTGGGGTCAACCGGCTTGGCTGGCGGCGCGGCGGGTGCAGCAGGGGCTGCGGCCGGTGCTGCCGGAGCGGCAAAAGAAGGAGCAGAAAAGGCAGTGGAGGCAAGCAGGGCCGTAGCTGCAAGAGCGATGGCCTGATTGGTAAACCGCATGAGGACAAACCTTGAATAAGGAATAAACTGTGCTTCCTCTATGAAGGAGGCTAAAGAGGCCTGCAACCCCTCTTGCCTGTTGCAAGGCAAGAAACCGGGCTGATTGGTTGACCGCAGGCGGCCCCGGCCCTATTTTCCCCACGAGCCACTCCATGCTGATGCCTTTTTGTTTCCTCCGGTCTGGTTCCGGGTGGAAGGCGGAATGGGCGTGCATTGTTTCGGAAAGGTTTTCATGCTCGCAAGCTTCGTCCGCGCCCTGTTCGGCACCGCCAATGACCGGACGCTCAAGATGTTCCAGCGCCGCGTGCCGGAAATCAACGCCCTGGAA